>MU177937.1:87596-121194 GCA_016695465.1 Suillus americanus | reverse complement strand
GAACTGAGATGTGCGCGTCTGATGGGCGCTTGGTCTTATACCAGGTAAGTAAGGAACGAAGAAAGAAAATTTCTGACATATGTATATTGGACTGCATAGGCCGACGTCATTCGGGCGCAGCCTATTGGCCACTTCGGCTCATGCGCTCGGACCTATCTCTCCCGCTCGTACCTATCAGCCGGATCCTTCGGCTTCCTCACTCTCTCTGTGCTCGGATCGCTCGGACTTCAACACGACTTGGCTCAAGCTGACTGTGTAGCAGTACTTGTGATGTTCATGCTAGTTTCTGTGAGCACGTAACGACGGACAGGGCATGCCGATTCCATCAGAGATGCAGTTGCGCGTTCGCCGTGGATTGTGTTAAAGTGATGCATGGCATCGGTGCTTTAAGCCTCCTAGCGGACTGAGAAACTGAACAGAAGGACACCGTTGTAGCGATCATCTGTGCGCGTAGTCGTTCAAGGGGGGTAGTATTCACAGTGAGCGAAAGACAACAAGGTAGGATGAAATATGAATATGTAGTTCATTGCAAATGTTCACTGTACAGTACAGCATGTAATCGCGATGTCCACGACAAAGGCGGTGAGAACGAGAGCACTATGAAAACGATGCGTGTAGGATGCTGTGAGCTGTGGGGCGTGAAAAAACAGCTGGACACTGGGCGAGAGCAAGCGAACGGGGGATGAAATTGGGGCAATGCGAAGAGAAGGGGCTAACATGAAAAGGTAGATGTCGTTGAAACATTGGATGCAGGTGCACCAGCGTGTCGCAAAGGACATCCTCGTCAAGGAGCTCTTCGATAGTCGGTTTCCGGATACTCGACAGGAAGGATATACAATTGAGTTCAATAAGCATGCATTGAACTAGCGATAAATGTGTGACAATGTGAATCTCTGCATATGCCAAGACTAGGAGTAGTAGACTGCGACTCATTATTGGGTGGTGCATATTGACAATTTCCGTGGCCTATTTTATCCTCTCCAATGCAGGGCTCGGCGTAGCGGTGTCTTCATTCCTGCAGAGGCGTGAACACATATGGGAGCGATCGCAGTCGGAGGGTCTTGGTATCATATCTGCGAAGTTTGACGTATCGTACTTTGAAAGGAACTGACATTTTGATCAGATGGCAAGGCCACGGGACAGTCAATTGTCTAAGGTCCGCCTAAGGGAGATGAAGGATATCATGTCTGTAGCCTAGAAGGAAGGCCCGGGTTGCAACATTAATATTGAGTGTTTGATTTCAATTGGTGCACGTGAATCTCAGATTCGGGTTTCGGTTGTTTGGAAGTGTTTGGTTGGCCTTTCAAGAACCTTTTGCGTCGCCTGCCGCTCTTTGTGAACGACGACCCTTAGGCCTCAATGGGCCCGCGTGTTCCGTCCTACTTTCTTATTCACATCACGGCGCAGCACTGTCTATTCCATGTTATGTCAATTTATCAGACGAGTTTTACATCGTCGAGGGAACATGATTTACCCTCGGCAAAGTAAAATTCATCTGATAACTAATCTTCTTCCACTCTCCACCGTGCTTTGTGCGGTGGAACCTTTTTGATGCTCATGTTAACCATGGTGGTGAGCGACGTACAGTACTGCTTACTACCTGTGAGTACCATTCTCAAGTTCAACATTGTCGTTTTTTTCTCAACGCGCTGGTAGCCTAGTACACAGTTTTTGTTCGAAATATTATAAATTATCCTCCCGCTCCCTCGGAGGAGCATTTACTTTAATCACTAACAGTAACGTCAACCGCGCGTGTATTACCATCTTCCCACTTGTCGTTGAAGGCACTTAATGCCTCGTCGGTCTGACTTATTACCTTGCGGACTAGTGGCTTATAGTGGGCTAAACTGGCTAATCGAAAAGGGCGCTACAACGACAGTCACCCCGGTTTCAGATACCAATACCAATACTGGGGTCCAAAAGCCGGATCTACCTGTCCGTTGACTATACCTCGGCCTCGCGCTCTTCTTTCGGTCTTTTCTGAAATGATCAGAATGAGCACATAAGATGGGCTTTGATGCATTCATTCTCACGCACTCGTTTGTCCTACCGCTGACTGACGCGGTTGTTGGCACCGGTGTGTACCATGAATATTTGACCCGATATTAATGCTTCCTCATCTTGTAGGTCACTCTTACACGTGTATTGCTGATTCCCAGATACACACAAGCACAAAAAACGTATTCGTCTGTGTCAAGCGCTCACGCCCGCGAGAATGGTCGAGAAAATACAAGCATGACGCGATGGCGGCAATGACATTCTCCCGATCTTTTCCTCTAGATTTGTTTTTTTGAAGAAGACGGTCCGCAGTGTTCGGGCTGTAGGTGAGTTCATCTATGATATTTACGTGGGTGAAGCTGAGGAGAATTCGCAGGTGTCGATGCAAACTGCTTCCGCGGGATCAAATTCTGCAAGTACGCTCCTGTCCTCAGGGAAAAGATGGGAAAATAGCACTTGAGGCATTTCACTGAAATGTCTCTTTCGCTGGATTTTTTTGCAGTGATGTTTTGGTTGTAGGTCAGTATAAGTTGATCTGTTTGGTCGTGCATGCATGCAGCTGAAGAGAGTCCGCAGAGAATGTGGTGACTCCACAGGATCAAGCTCTGCAAGTGTGCTCATGTCCTAGCGATGGTGATCGGTGTACATTGAAACTTGCATCTAATGAAAAAATCGGCATTCTCCGATCGCTTTCGCTGGATTTGTGGGGTGCAACCACGGTGTTCGAGCTGCAGGTAAGTTTTATCTGTCATATTTATGTACACGGAACTGGAGATGGTTCGCAAAGGGGTCGACTCGACAAGCTCTCCAACTTGAAGTGCATCCTCGCAAGAAATACCCGAAGATAATTGTGTGATCGACTATTCTCAATCTTTTCGAGCAAGTTCGTCACCCTTGTGTGGAGGACGTGGAGTTGACGACCTGATTCCGCAGAAACCGCTCTTTGATCGTGTAGTTGTAATGATTCAATTGTCGCTTCTGCTGGAACGAACACTGCGTCCTTGCATTGTTGCTTTCTGAACTATGAGGGGAGCTAACCTGTCCAGCGTGTACATCCTGCTCGAGCTTGTCACCGGTGTATGTGCGCTCGTGCTCGATGATGTTGCTGTGGCAGCGATCAGGTGGGTGTGCCTATGCTACGCCTCCTTGGTTTGGTGGTCAAGATGCATACAGTCGGGCAATCCCAGTCCAAGGATGCTATAATTTGCATACACAAACACGTAAGTCATGCTCGTTGTTAGAAGGCTTTTGCGAAGCATGGATTGTCAGAAGGGCGACTCGGAGGAACAAAAGTCTCGACTACGTTACCGAGTTCCTGCTTCTACATGATAGTAGTGGAGCTCAAGGGGGGTTTTAAACAGAAGACCCGCGGCAATTTGTTTTCATCCTTCGCTCGACTCCTCGATGTAGAGTTCAAAGGCTTTTAGAGGTCATGATCGGTTTGGGACATTTTATGACTGTTGAACAATATTGGAATATCGCACTCACTGGCAGTTGGCGACATATTTCATTTGAGGTCTAGACTGTTTGCTGCTGTGCTCCTGACATGGCCCGGCTCCATGGTTCCCGCTACCCTAACTGCACTGATCTTCTCGTCCTGTTTAGGATTATACTAAGGCTATAACCCTAGTGAAAGTAAAGGCACGACTGCAACCGCGTCCGATCATCAACCAGCTACATACGGTAACGGCGACCAACCCGCAGGATAGTTTACTATTTGGGGAGGGCTAGTGGGGTAGGAAGCTGCAGAGACCATGCTGGAGGTCTATGCTAAAGGGACCCATGATGCATCTCGATATGAGCCTTGTACGTGATTGTAGGCGTTCAACAAGAAATGAAATTGCTCCGGTGTTACATTAGTACAGTACTAGTACAAGACAAACCTCGTGTCAAATGATATGATTTCAAGCGAGTTCCCATTCAACCTCTCCGTCATCCGTGTAGATGAGCTCCTTCATATCCAAGCTCTGATCATCCTTATACAAGGTAGGCCCTACAGTGAATCTGCTCAAAAGATCACTAAACTTGAACCTCGACTTAGTAGGAGCACTTGAAACTATCGCTTGACCGCTGTTAGCGATGACGCTCATGGACAGATTGACGGTGGTCAACGTGATAACAATCTCATCAGAGCCAATCATGACGGTCCCTGCAGTGCCCCTGTCGCTGAGACTAATACGGAAGCGAGTGCGTTCGGTGCGCGAAACATAGACTGCATTTGACGCGTTGGAGTTAGAGGATAGGGGACAGTGCCAGTAGTCGTAAGGAGAGACTTTGGAGCGAATGAAGAAACTTTGGTAGGGCGCTATCAGCCAAATGTGGAACATCCTACAAGCAACCAACTCACGAGTTCCCGCTGATGTGGTCCACGAAATGATCAGGCGACGGGATGGTGGTCAAATGGCGACCACCTAGGTCGTCTATCAACGTGAAAAACATCTTGTTGAGAAATTGGGTCGCAACCCCGTTTGTCGTGAGAGAGTCAGCGGCGTTGGCCTGCCCCGTGTGATGGGTGTAAAACTGGGCGTTGACACGCCGAATACTTTCCGAGAACTTAACCACGGTGGTAGTGGACACGGCACGCCACCACTCATCGGCGACTGCGCGGCTAGCGAAGGTAACCACGTATCGAGCGCTCCAATTGTCGGCACTCTGAATGGCGATTTAGCACGACATCGCAAACATTGAGGAACAAATTTTGGACGTACGTGTTTTACATATGCGTAGAAAACCATGATTGTACGTTAGGAGATGATTTGTTGGTTGTGTTTGGATTGAAATGTGTCGCTTGAACACTGTGATATAGGGAGATGCTTGATCATAATATCAAGAATTTGCACGAACTTGTAGTATTGTACGAGCTGGTTTTGGGGGGCTGGGCAAGGGTTTGAGTAGATCATCATTTTGCGGTAATGATACTAATTGTGGGCAGAAGATCAGGCATACAGTTGATACCGAAATGAACCAAGAGACCCACAGATATGAATTGGTCTATCTTTACAAACAATGAGCCCTAGGCATGGGCCCACAGAGCCTCGTTGTGGGCCCAACCCTTGACCCTTATCAGCCCACTCACAGGGCTAGGCTCGGTCAGGAGGGCCTGAGCCCTGAGCCCTGAGCCCTGGCCCTCCTCGTCACGTCTTTCAACACGCTAACTTATCTCTTTCTTGAATTTTAGTATGTTAGTTCTCCCTTAATAATATTGCAACAATGCAAACGTACAAAACATTCAACTCTCTGAACAGGTCGGGATGCAGGCCTGGAACGCGTTCGCTGCGAACATCCACTGGCAGCATCTGCACGACTCCAGTAACCCAATACTATCATATTCATGCCATTGAATTTTATCAACAATGACTTTGCCTTGTCGCAGCGCCGCCACATCACTTAAAATTCAGTGGTACAACCCCAATAGACACCAGTGCCCCAAAGAATCATACCGTCACGACAGTACTGGTTGATGGTTCGCCTCGGACAGCCTTTCGACGCATTTTTGCTAGCGCAGCGGCAACGTGTCGGAGAATACAAGAGGATCGCGTCAGACCATGACAGCCAACTAGATCTGGATGGCAATCGGGTCGTCCTTACTGTGACCCAGGTACAAACGTACAGGGCTCGTCGCATGCCTTCCCCAAATGGCCCCAACAAAGTGAATGGAATACCATACTATGGGATTGCTAGCGTGCACGCACCCGAGGCAAAGCGGAGGAAAGGGTACGGGTAACATATGATGCACCTGGTGCATTGGGTAATCTCGTTCTGTAATGATTTTATTGAGTTTCTAAAGGAGTGAAATGTGCTGCTACCTAAAAGTGGACGGTACGGGTGGAGCCGTGTTTTCGATCTGTTATCTGGTTCCCTCGTCATTTGGTTCTTACTCCTCGTCCTTGGACGCATCTTTGAGTACCATGCGAGCTGAATCACTTCGCCATCGGGGTCGTAAGGTATGGAATTTCACTGTATCCTGGACGTGCCATTGGGTGGCGCACGTAGATGGCACTGCAGGTGGGGAAGGAGACCTCTGCATAGGCAGGAATAAAAATGAAGGGAGACGCGTACGGAGGCAGGTTGAAAGGCGTCAAAGATGACTTAGTAGACCCAGGCTCCTGGGGAAAACGAAGGGATCATGTCGCCTGGGGCTGGACGTGCGTTGGCATTCGTATGCTAAAGATGTACATTAGTATCGAAGTTAATACAAGAGAAAACAAACTGGCGCACCTTTTTGCCATTTAGCAAGATGGATCCATGAACGACGAGTCTCCGTGCCTTATAGACACTATGAGGCGAAGCAGCACCGAAAGATGAACATGTCGATGCGTCGCTCCACCTCGGCAAGCATTAAGCTGCTCACAGGAGCCAAGGCTTTCCTTTGCTCGTCATATGCTTTCTTCCCCCTTCTCTCCAGATGTTCGGTACGCCCAGCAAATGTGTTGAGATCATCATTACTAGAGGGCGCGTGGTACGCACGTACGAGTGCTTTCGACATTCGATGCTGTTGAAACAGCGCCTTAGGTGAGCGAGCGAGTGTAGTCGCGGCCTCGGCACCACAGGACTGCCTCCAGAGGTTGTAGAGGTTGCGCTGAGACCAGCTCTGTGAACTATTTAGGTTTTAGCTGAAAAGAATAGCTAGTATGGAACTTACCATTCGAGGCATAGCCTTGCGGAATGCAAAAACTTTGGTGTCCCTCATGCATCATGGTGGGCCTTGACAATCTTGAAGCTTGAAGTTTGTCAATGGTGACTACCAAAATAGTATAGGCGGCACGAACCAGCACGAGCCTCTTCTCTCCGTACCGCAACTACCATTAACTCCCAACAGTCGCCGTCGAAGTATGTCCCTTGCTCCTCTGCTTTTCCTTTATCCATCTGATTCATCATACAAGTATTCATCTCGACATATAGATGTAGAGTCCGATTTTCTCTCACCTTGCGACCCTTTTCTGCACCAAAGCACTGATCTTCGTCGACCAAAAATCCCTTCCTCGCCTTCAGGCATTCATCTCTGAGGCTTTGAGATGGAGACCTCTAGTTCCTGATGATAGCCATCTTCGCTTGTGTTTTGCACCTAGGTGTTACAACATTCACGCTGCAGCATTGGCTCACCGGACGTGATCTGGGCAAGTGGTCTTTGAACGACTTATCGCGTGAATGACGTTCTTGCACATCAGGAAAACTATTGTATTCCAGTTGCGACCACGGTATACGGCAACGTTTGGTGAGCATTGTGCTTCAAGATGCTAAGGATCTAACAGCCATTCCCTTAGGTCCGTCACTCGAGATCCAGATGTCTTCCCGGAGGCTGACGCGTTCAAACCTCGGCGCTGGATTGATGGCCAAGGTAGCCTAAGAGACGATAACAAATTGTTTGTCTTCGGATTTGGTCGGGGGCAAGCACTGTCTTTCGAATATTCGCTTTCTTTATCCCTTTCAGCGTATGCCCTGGTCAACTTGACGCAAGCAGGCAAGATATTTTGCATGCAGGCGGTCTTCTAAATTCACTTCTGCTGGTACATATCGGTGTTCATAACTGCTGTCCTTATTCTTTGGGTCTTCAAGCTCACCCTGGATCCTACGACGCCATTAGAGGGCATGAAGCTCATGGGCAGATCGATGCTAGGTGTCCGGCCGCGCGAATTTGAGTTTGAGAAGAGGATTCCGGAAACGGAGCTCAGGCGTATGATGCAGGATTGTCCTGAGGTTGCATGAGAGACTTTGATGTCTGGATGTGTCAGAGAGAGAAAAAAGAAACAGTCTCAATATCGATGCACCCTCCAGGGCCCGCGGTATGTTTTCATTTGGCCTGAGCCTATTCTGAATTGCGCATCATGTATTTCCTATCTCCAAGACTCTCTGTGCTTCCACTCTTACACATAATCAACAGCCTGTGACATGCATGATACTATCACGCAGTCTGTGAAATTCATATTGCTATGGGTTTGCGAACACAGATGAGTGACTCAGGTCATTCACTTGAACGCCATGTAGTACTTGAGTTGAAGTTTCCCCGAACGTCGCTTGAGCTCTCAGACTTTCTGAGCATTCTTATATTCAATGAGGTCCGATGTGACTCCGAATGTGGATTGTGTCTTGTCAATGGGACGTCCGTGTCAGCTATCACATATGATAGGTATACGCCTTCAATTGAACTTCACTCAAGAGCAAGTTGGTGACTCTGAAATATATCATAGACTTTCACTTACTTCATATGTGGCAGGATCCTTTAGATCTTGATTCTTACTAGTTACCTGTCAACATTAACTTGTTTGCGCCATCTATAGTATGGGCGCTTCGAGTGGATCGTAAAAACGGGTGAGCGCTTTGGGGTCAGCGTCTACACCGTGACGACCTTCATTATCTAACCTACCATCCCCAATCATCAATGGTTCGCGAATGCAATGCCTGTTGCGAGTCCTCCAATCTCAAGCGCTGTTCTGGCTGTCACAAAGTCTGGTACTGCTCTGTCGATTGCCAAAAGTCTCATTGGGTACGGCACATCTTTGCCTGCAAACCCCGTCGCCCCATCACCACCGCAGACCATCTAGCGCTTGCAGTCAGAAACGACGATCTTCCGCAAGATCCACAGACTTGCGAGGATTATGGGTTTAACCGTGCATTCACTGTGGAGAATAGGTGCAAACTTCTCGGCTTGTATATCGGTATGTACATGTGGAGTTGACTCAGTCCAGTCACTGAAACATTCTCATTTTCAGGGCTGATAGACCCGCATCGCATAGGAATTCCCCCAAAGACCATCAATGATTGGCGGGTCAGAGGCGTGCTTGTAGAAGAGATTAAAGCAGCGTTCTACAAGATTCCCACCGAATCCAGAGGCGGTTACTTCCCTTGGTTCCTGCAGAACCAGCACATTCTTAATCCGTCTGCTGCTGGTGATAGCCAGTTGAATGATGAAGGGGATGCGATGGTTCTGCGCGCATGGCGCTTTACCGGAGGTGCAGAAACAGACTCGCCTGCAGACATAAAAGCTCGCATAACCAGCATGCCGCATGACAGGCAAACGTGCCATGTGTTCTATGCGATACTCTTGAGCAGATGGCATCCTGCACCAATCGATAACCTCTGGATCCCCTTCGGTTTCTGCGCATGCGCCAGTGAAGAGGAGGAAATGTATCTAAGCAAACGCTATCAGGTTCTCATTACCAAATGCACATTCGACGAATTTTGCGACGCCTTCAGCTCTGCACGTATTCCCGATCTCTTCCGCAAGAATGGAATTGATGTAAATGTTCGCTACCTTGCGGATGTCTTGCAAGACCACAATGCGAACAAGTCTGTCTGGGACCTCAAGCAGTTTGCCGTCCAGACTAATGAACAAAATCCGGAGGGCAGAATGGCGAATTCTGTGGCGTGCGATTATGGGTTCATGAACTGCAAGAAAGATGCTGAGGTACAGGCGCTGAAGAAAGTTTATAGGACGTTTTTTGAGCGCCATGATGTGGATCCGCTAGCGCTGCATGATGCTGCGATACGCGGAAACATCTTTGGGTATCTGGGGAGTTTGATGAAGCTGAACAGGAAGTTCGAGCGCCTTATGAAGAATCCGTATCCGCTCCCTCTACTGGAGTGAGATCTTTGAGTCAGGCAAATGGCTTGGTTTCGTGTTATTGTTGTCATCTTCGAACTCTCACACACAGTATTTTTCTTGACCCTTACGCATTCAGACTCCGTTGATCAACAGATGTGTAATTATATCTCGTAGGCTCGTATTCACCTCGATCGCTTTCCATGCTCATAGGTGGAATGGTTGTCCCGATAAAATGTACAATATTACTGTGACTGCACCCGCACCGTTACATGTGGAATCCATGCTGCCGCCTCCTCCGATTCGATGGTCGGTCAAGTTGCATAAAGTCACTTGGTCATTTCGTTTTCTCCAGCATGTGAGTCGGCCTGACCATAGTTCAAAGACGACTTCGCACCTGAGTAATACACCGGAATTGTCACTCCACTCGTAAAGGAGAATATAATATATATGTATCCAAAGACCTAGAGCAAGATAGTGCTGACGATCTCATAGACTGATTATTGTTCATGTACCCCATTGGCTAGTCTCGCCTAGTTCGACCAAAAGAGAAGGAAGATAGTCGTTCCTTCTATATGCCATTGGCAGCCCAACATAACTAGAGTCACGACTGGTGGGCCCTTGAAGGAGAAAATCAGTCCAATTGTATATTATGGGTCTAGATACGTGCACAATACCTGGGTGTACATCTGACACGCATCATTCCAATGGATTCACGGTCTCACTAAATCCATATGGCACGTACCACACATAAAAATAACTGACTGGCGATGCTGGTGAGATCAGACAATGGATATTGGAGCATCAGCCATGGGTACTTGTACAATTGTAAACAAGAACTCTCACTCTCAGCGACACATCTCTGCCAATCGCTTCCCCCAACTACTAGTCTGAGCCTGTTCATCATCCCGCACATAGTGGTCGACCGTGCCTAGGTCTTGCTCTCTCACGATCTTTCCAAGTAACTGAGCTCCTGGCACTCCCGACTCCCGTATAATCGCGCTGTTAATGTCCGAAGTCAACTCGTCCTGAACAGTGCTGGATTCAGTTGTGCGCCGATACTTTGGGAAGAGGTGCCCCATCGAATGCGCAAGGCGCCGCGGCAGACTGGGTGAGCTTTTCTGCGAAACTTTACAAGGCAAACCCCATTGCTCGTATGGGTCCCTCGAAGAGTTTAGGTCCATCTTCGTATCGCGCAGTTGCATCACGTATGGCTTGATGCGTGGCATCCAGAAACTTATGGAAAAGCGCTGTGTTCTTTCCTTCCCGCTGAGGTGGAAGAAAATGTTGGCAGGCTGCCCCCGTATGGCATAGACAAATTGCCAGGGATGTGTGGGGGACGGTTCGTAAGGGCTTTCCCGTACGACTTCCAGCAGGAAGAGAAGACCCTCAGGAGAAACTGGGCGTGGGGAACCGTGCGTCACCTGCACGAGCCATACTGTCATACTGCTGTCATCGAACATGATTGCATCAATTCCTGCATGCACGAGGGCATGCTGTGGGGTGTGGAGGAGTTGTGGGCAGTTCTCTGCCAATATCGCAAGTTCGCGTCGGGTAGAATATATAAAGTTCGGAGGCATGGCCTGTTGTCCTTCGTATGTCATATGCGTTTTGTTTCGCAGTACAAGTTCTTCGCGTGCCGGATGGTAATGGCCCCGCAGATCAGGACGTCCGAGCGTGAAGATCCCTCCGAATCTGGACATGAGTGCAACGACAGCCTGACGATAGAATATCTCGCCTGCTTCTTTCGTATCCTCTGAGTTAAGGAGGGTGTCGGCGGTCTCCTTGGCACCAGCGGAGTCCACGGAGATGATCTCGCCCGCAAAAATCCTGGTAGCGACTTGCGATACAGGGAAGGAAAGTGGATCTGCACAAGTTTTGCCAGGTTCGACAGCGAAGAGATTACGGCTATATCGGGCTTCAGGTTCGCGCAGTGTAGGTTGGATACTCCACAAATTATCATGAGCACGTTCGAGTTCTTTGAGATAAAAGTCAGCATCGTTGGCATCGTGAGATACTTGCAGGCAAGCATGTGCGTTGGACCCAAAATGAATGTATGACCATCGTAAGAGCTTGACTTTATGCTGGTCGGGGGTTAGAGTGCTAACAACAATGGTCAGCGACAACTAATATGTAATGAATTCACTTACCTCATCGCAAAGATCTCATCAAAAGTGCACGGTTTCATCCACTTCTGAAGTGCGACATCATTCTCAGACAACCATCCAATATCGAGACCCAGACTGTCTGGCCAGAATGTGGTGAAAATGGCCTTGCCACGAGTTCCCCGCATCAAAGCACGAGTGTGATCAGTGTTCGGGTGCGTAATGGTGTCTTCCTGCGTGCTGTCAATTAGGTGCAACACATCTTCACGGTCGAACAGAGCATAGTATTCGCTGTTCTCCTCTGGGAGAGCAAAGAAGCCGTCGGCGGTGAAACATAAGACGCTCGAGTCCGATTGGTCAATCTGATAAGTGACCGGTTGGCGCGCAAGAAGCCGCCTGACGAGGGCGTATAGCAGAAAGTATGTCTTCCCTGAGGGTAATTGGCTATATCAAACAACGACAATTACGGAAGGACAGCGACTTACCGATACCCGCCGACCCATGAATAACGATATTGTGTTCGTTCGTGGAGATCTCATGAAAGAAAGTCTCATACACCGAGCGAATTATCATTGAGGTCGCTCCGTTTGGTAACTTGGCACCAGGGTATCCAGATAGGTCAATGGCGTCGAAGTTGAATTGGTGCGTCCTGTTTTGGATCCCGGTTTGGTTTCATTTTCAAATCCCATAAGAAGGAAACAAGCTCACTGTTCTTGTTCCTCCAGGTCCGCAACATTACATTGCAACTGCCTCACGACAGAGTAATCCTGCTGCTGCCAAAGGACATGATAGAGTGATAAGAGGTTGCGGTGGGATACCGAGGGGCTTGTGGTTACAGTGGATGGCATGTTAGTCTTCGCGGTGTACTGGTTTGATCAACATAAAGGATGGAGGAAGCGCCAGTATATATAGTCGTTGCGGCATTTTCGGATGCAACGGATGAACAGACTCGGATGTCTTTGTGACATCACTGGCGGAACTTCATGATTGGCAGTTGCTTGGAAATATTTACCTCTATTGAATCGTGAAGCTGCTGACTAATCTAATCGCATTTCAATTCGAACCTCCACCACCCTCACATAAGTTATAACTCCAGTCGTCAGATAGTATGGCGACAGGGACACGTGGGCATGTATATCTCTTACTCTTCTGAAGACGTAATAATTTTGAGTACTCATAATGTATCGGAAGAAGGTATGGACAGGCGTTGGCAGATTTGTCCACAACAGGGAGTATTCTAGAATTGTTCATAGTGTGAGTCCAGTATTGTGAGGACTTCACCAATCACAAGCGACTTATGCGATCCATAGGAGGAAGACGCATATCACGACATCAGCTGTCATCCACCATGAGATCCTCCGAGCCACTAATTCCCCACTCAAGTCACTCGCAGGACACAAGTCAGGACTATCCTCCAGTGTTGTGACTCGCATGAATACCTGCGTGCACTCAGATGTGTTCAAAGTTCGAGATAGTAAATGAGCACCAACCTTTGGCAACCCCGCGGGACTCTCCACAGTCACGCCGCCGCGCTCATCAGCAACGTGAACGTCGCATGTCAATACATCAACAATATGCTGGTGCGGCTTAAAAAGTTTGTGCGTGACGTTCCATCGAGCTGAGGTAGAACCTGCATTTGTGAGAAGGGTGAGCATTGGAGGTTTCCATATTGCGAGGGTGTTATTGGTGTTGGTTTCGAGGAACTCCATCTAGATTCAGACAGAATTAGGACGGAACAAGTAGGTGTATCTCATCGACGTACTGGCGTTGTCAGGAAGTAGGCATTAGCAGCTATGGCAATTTTGCGAGCACGGTTCAGGTTCTTGAAAGCAAGATACTCTGCACTTTCATTATTGTATCTTGTCGTCCAGATACTTGAGTTCCGTCCCCCTCATCATCAAAATTTGAACAAAGCCAAAATTCGGCACTCACGCTTCATGGTTATCCGGCGGATAACCTCCAGAAAGACCTTGTTCTTGACCTGGTCAAGTATCGATAACTGTAGGACGGTTGTGGGAAATGCGGTCACACACCATTGTAGATAATTGGGATGCCATCATGTATGAAAGGCCAAACTGCTGCATTAGCCACAAGCTGTGCAGTAGTGACGTTCGGTATATACAATTGATCGGACAGCGCTTTTTGACTCACGGCAGCGTCTGAGACTAGATGTTTGAACCTTGCCTGGTCATGATTGTCTAGAAAGGAACCAGTCATGAATTCCCCGCAGGAATAATGCTGCTGCGACTGCGTCACGACAGTGGTTAAGGCAGAGAGATTGCCCTCTGGGGACTGGAATGCTGACACAAGGGCATACCATGTTGGATAATCAAGCACCGCATTCATGACCTCTGACGTAGTCAGTGTCAACCAACCATACTTCTCATTATGCGCATGGGCTCACGAGTGTAACTGCTGGTGTAATTAGTATCGTTCGACATCACCTGCCACCAACGGTATTAGTCAAAGCACTAACTGCGATAAGGAAAAATATAATACCTCTCCAATAGTGAACACTCCTGCTTCTCGCGTGAAATCCTGCCAAAATTGGGGAGACACGAACTTTACGGTGCTGAGTCTCAGACCATCCACGCTAAAGTTAGACACGACATCTTGGATCCAGTTGTTGAGCGTGCCTACGACATTCGGGTCCTCTGTGTCCACGTCTGCATACGGCAGTGTGGCGTCGCCCAGCCAGCATTGTTCAACTTCAGTCTGATTATTATAGTCCTCGATGAAACACAATGGATGCAAGTCATCCATATCTGCGAAAGGCGTTATATCCGTTGCCGAGCTATTCTGAGGGGCCTCAAAGGTTGAGGCAGTGACGTTCAGAGATAGTGTTGTAAGCATGTGGTTAACGACAACGTCAATCATGAGGAACATATCTCGCTCGTGCAGAGCAGAGCTCAGATTCTTTAGATCGTTCGCAGAGCCGAAATGCTGATTGACGGAGTAAATGTCCTGAGGCCAGTAGCTGGAATATGATCAGGCATCCCATTTAGCTTTTATTGTGGGGTACTCACCCATGATAACCCGCACCATAAGGGGTCATACCTTCAATGTTGGAGTAGACTGGAGAAATCCAAACCGCATCAAAGCCCATCTGCTTGATGTAGTCCAAATGGTCAATGGCACCTCTCCACGAGCCGCCACAGTAGTCGCGGGCAGCTGTATCACATTGGACAGTGGGAGCGATGCCATTGTCCTTGTCAGCAAGCGCGAATCTATCTGTAATCATCTGTGGGGTAAGTTAGGGCTTTGCGGTTGCATTCGGTGGACAAAGGACTATCCTGGTATATAGATCGCGTTCTCCAATCATCTGCAGTTGCAGCCAGTGACGTCAAACAAATTGAGAGGGCGGTAGTAAGTATCAGAGAATGGGAAAAAGGTCGTTCAAACATTGATATTCGGCGCTTTGATTTGGTGGCTGGACTCGCCGGTGCCCGGGAGTATAGCAGTGAAAGTCAAAAACAAGCACTAAACATGAAGAAGTGGTTAGTGCGCAGTCACAAAAATCGGGTGACTGCGTTAAATTGTGTGTTGCCGCTCACCTCATACATATCGGCAATTACTAGGATGCTTCTTCAGGCAAACTAATTCGGGTTTCTTGAAAATGTCGCCGAACATCGACGCGTCTTGGAACGTGTCGCGATCACGTGCTGACGCTTTTCTAGCGTCCATCTCTAACATACACCTGGTGCAACACGGAATTATTGAGCAGACTCGATATCGTGGTTCGTGAGCTTTTTGAGTGGACTCCAACGGTATTATGCCCTCACACCCGAGAGACTCTAGAAGAAACGTTTTAAACTCCGCGCATTTGCATGGAGTTCACTTGAAGTCTTGAACTAACTGTCTGCTAATACCGGTTCGACCGCTTTACGCGTTACCCAATACTGCTATGATTGCCAGCCTTTTCGTGCGTCGAGTGGGTGTTGCGAGCTTTGTTTTGGGTGTTGTTCTGGTTTTATGGTTGTCGATCCTTGCGCTCGTGTCTCCGCAACTGAGGACGTTACCATCCTTCATCCATTCTCCTCGTGTGCCTTGGAAAGAAGAGGGCTACGGCGAAGTTTCGTGTTCTGCCAATAACTTTACAACGTCATCCTCCCCCTCATCGATGCAGTTGGGTATCGCTTCTGAGGTGTATCTCATATCTCTGCCCTGGCGACAAGACCGGCGACAACAGATGAAACATTTGCAAGCATCCAAAGAAATCAATTGGACGGTTGTCGATGCACTCGACCCTTCGGATATTGCTGTCGGTCATATTTTTGAGCGGATTGTTTCTCAACGTTCGCTGCAGCACTCCAAAGGACGCCGCGACGACTTGGGTTCAGCCTTCCGCTGGCCTGCTGATATCAACGCCATTGCTGCTTCCACAGGGTACTTTGGAGCTTCCGGTTCCGACCTCTGGACCTCTGCGGACACTCAAGATAGTAGACATTCCACCTCGCCCTCTCTTAATGTTTCGCCACATCCAAACGTCACGTGCGCAACTCAAGATCACTCTGTACCGTTTTTCAAACCTAGCCTCCCAGACTGGATGATCCTCACTGCGCCAAAGATCTCATGCTGGTATTCCCATGTCTCTGCTGTTCGAAAATTCATTGATAGAGTGAACGCGACTCCCGAGGATGTCGCTGTTTTCTTGGAAGACGATATCGATATGGAATGGGACATCGAGATAAGAATGCGTCACGTCTGGCCCTCTCTCCCACATGGCTGGGACATGGTTTTTCTGGGTAAGCACCGGTGCTACGTTGTAAGTCCATAATTGATGCCATATCGTATTCCTCAGGTCACTGCTGGTCAAATGAATCCTTCTACTCCGCACTTCCGTCGCCTCGGGCCATGTCTCCGTCATATGGCCTGCTAACACGATCGCACATACACCCATCTTACTCTCCGCGTTGCACTCATGCTTACGCACTTTCCTTGTCCGGTGCTCGGCGCCTCCTGCAGCATCTCCGTTACCCGCCATTCGCATATTCCCGAGCTCTTGATCAAGCTTTCAGTTGGCTTATCGAAAGTGGCCGATTACGTGCTTTCAGCGTTGTTCCGAGCGTCGTCATCCAGCGTAAGGTCCTGTCGAGTGACATACTTCCCGGATCCGGTGCGGGGAGTGCGTGGAGAGAGCATCTAGTGGATGGCGTGTTCGGAACATAGAACAAACGCCAGTTTATCGTTATTTTTTTTTGTTTTTGTTGTTCTGTCCTCTGTATCGCACGTTTTTTGTATCGATTTGATTTCTGTATCTCACTCCAGTCGTGTTTGCCATCCTTTGACTGCTGCAGCTAACCCGCTGTTCGAAATGAGGGAAACCCGAATGGCTGGCGCATGGTCAACGCTCTACGACATGTAATCAAACGAAATCCTGTTTCCCCAGAATCCATCCTAATCTATAACCAAACAGCCACTCAAAGCAATTTCTGCTCATGCCCAAGTTCTTACTTGGCCGACTGTTTCAAGGGGGGAAAGGGGTTACATCGCGAAGAGATATGGCGACTCCGATGTCAGTCAGATGGGTCCCAGGACACGAATATATGCGTGGAAATGAGGAAATGGATAAGTAGGCAAAAAGAGCAGCAGAACGAATCATTAACAGTCTACGACCGCAACTACCCTACTTCCTACGTCACCGCTCGCTCGCTTTCAGCATTCTGTCAAGCTAGCGACCACCTACCCAAAATGTCTGACCAGCCACATCATGAACCTGTACACCCAACATATCCTTTTTTTGAATCCAATTTCTGTCCTTTTAAGAGTGATACTCTATGTAGGACATTACGATCTAAACTAGAGACCCCCAGTGTCTCGAGTGCATCTCAGGCTCGCGAATGCCCTGATGTGGAGCGTACTCCCATCAGTCCGCCGTTCCCGCTGGCCGTTTTAGACGCTCTGCCCTATGGGTGAGATGACTGTGTATAAACTATCAGTGTATGGTACTGCTGCAGTGTACATATATTTAAGGCGTACTCGGCTGCCGGGGGCAGCTGCATATCCCTCTTAACAAACACTCCGCCTCTTCGAATGTCATCAGTATCGTCGCGAACCTTACATCCTATCCAATGCACTCGGTCGGAAAGCAACATCCCTCCCATTCCTATTAACTAAATAAGAAGCCATTTATCATCTCGATTGATATATTAGATGCTCCTCGCTTGTCTAGGGTTATCGCCGCGCATATCGACTCTTGTTCCGTATCTGTTCCCCGTAATGCCAAAATATCCAGGGACTGCAGGTATCATCATTAAGGGTGGCAATGGAAGGAAGGGGAACGAAGACGTACGCAGGACAGCCTATAATAATTGCTACGACCGCCAGAATAGTATCGCCTTTCCCGAACCCGAGCATGGTGTACATCGCTGGAGCAAACAAGGGAAATCCAAAGCCTGTTAGTGATCGCAAACAGGAGACAGCAGCCAGCGCTGAATATGAAAGATTTGAGATGGATAAGAAATAGGAACAAAATAATACGCACCGGAAGCAGCATGAAGCGTAAAGCAATCAATGATGTATGCCTGGATACACTGGTAACTCAGATTAATGCCTACTCCCACAAGCGCAATACCCTGTCGAAATTGTTACTAGAGAGTAGTACTAGGAGAATCAAACTAACAATATCTGGACCTATCCAATGAGTATGGGCTTCAGAAGTCCAGCCTGCGATCAAGCACCCTATTGGAAGTAGCAAAGATCCGGGAACCATCGCAGCTGTTGATCATACTAAGTGAGCACTCAAGAAACGAGGCACTAGAACAATATAACAAACGCAATCTGAACTCCGGCTTCGCAACTCCACCGTTTTTATTCTTGAAATGAACATAAATCTTGTCCATAGTTGTCGCATTTATTCGGGCCGCCGCTATCATCCCTATGCCAAGTGGAATGTAATGAAGGCCGGCGATTGCTATCGACTGTTGGTATACACCACGAAATATTGATGGAATCGTGGTCAAGAAGACTGTGAGATGTGAGATCACGTTTGTGGAAGGAAATATGACCTACGATAAAGTAACCCGTATTGATATGCCATATAAACGCCAAGGAGCTGCACGATCGGCTCACGGACAAAGAGTGCAAAGGGGCGACTCAAAGATTTGGCCATGATGGTCCGCCAACTATATAGGTCATAAACCTCAGATGTCGTCTTGCAGGAATTATAAGAGAACTTACCAACGATCTTGGTTTTCGAACACAGTTCGAATTTCTCTGTACGGCACTTTTTCAACATCCATTGATCTGCGAATCCGCTCTGCCTTCCTTTCCAACAAGAGGGGCGCATAAGCTGAACACAATTTATGAGGATCAGCAGATCGAGACCAGTGAATTACCCACTCTCTCGAAATGAAAAAACTCCGATGATTTGAATAGCCGCACCCAGAATGGATGTAGACCAAAACTGTCATAGAAATAAGGTGCTGTCCTCGGTTGGTGAAAGCATCACGTACCACCCATCTCCAGGTCGAGCGTTCAACGATCCTGGTCACAATTCAAATAGTGTCGTTAAACTTGAGATAGCTACTGACCAGGCGCCTGTAATAGGTCCCAGGACGGGGCCCAATAATGGAGCTAAGGAGTAAATGGCAACAGCCTTTCCTCGTTCATCTGGCTGCCAGCAGTCCCCAAGAAAGCCGCCGCCGATCTGGAGAGGGAAGTCAGTCAGAAACGATACTTTGTAGATGAAAATCAAACTTGCCGACGAAGCCGCGCTGCCTCCGATGCCGGCAAGAAATCGGAAGGCAAGAAGCTGAGATTCCGACTGTGCGAATCCACAGGCAAGATTCCATACTAAGATATTAAGAATGGAAGTGAGATTATGGATTAACTTGTAAAGGCCACATACCGAGGTACCATAGATTCGCCATATGCAAAATGCACGACCGTCCGTAAACCTCACTCAATGGACCGAGAAATAAAGGCCCCGTCGCTTGTACGTAGTTTAGTAGATCAGTGTGGTATCCAGCATCCACCAAATTAGCCTACCATATGCAAGCACAAAGATAGATGTTGTGAGTGCAAGTATAGCATCGTCGTTAATTTTGAAGGTAGACGCTACATTGCCAGTAGCAGGCGCAACCATAGAGGAAGAAACTGGGCTAAGGAGAGTAAACAATGATAAAATTATTGTTGCGGCCCATTTGCGTCTGAGACTCCAACTGTGGAAAAACTGTGAGTGAACCATGTTGCTCTGCTCACGCAAACGCACTTTTTGGGATTTTGAGGGTCATTTGGGCCGTCCCAGTCAACAACCAAAACATCTGCATCATCCGTTGTCGGCAGCAGCTTGTTATTGCCAGTGTTATTATACGACTTCTGAGAATGATTCTGGACTGGAATTTGATGGACTGAGTTTGGTGTGTGATCGCCTTGTAAAGTTGGGGTGGGAGACACCGAGTCCAGTATGCCTTGGCCCTCGTCATTCACGGACGCAGGGATTTGGTTTGCGGCAGACATGTGCGAGCCTTCCTGTCCGCAAACTTATAAGTAAATGCAGGAGCCAGCTCTTGTAGACCATTATAAAGTCACTCGCCGGAATGAGTTGAGAAAACGTTGCTTCAGTCAAGTTACCGTGATGCTTACGCTAAGATTTGGATGAGACCCTGCCCTCGTTTGACATATACATTGAAATTGGCGCTGTAAGGACACCGCGAATGCCCGGGCCACTGGCTGATGGTCATCCTATCGGATGACAGAAGACCTATAGCCAATTGCCAACAAAAAGTCTCGGTCTCGTCTTCCTCATCGCCGAATTCCGGCTTCCACGTAGTATGAACGGCAGTGGAGAGGGTTTTTGAATAGAAGATCCGCGTGAATTTGATTTCACCCTTCGCTCGAGTCCTCGACGTAGATTTCGAAGGCTTTTGGAGGCCATGATCGATTTGGAACATTTATGAGTATTGAATAACTTACTGGCAGTTGGTAATATACAATGGTTTCTGTTTTTCTGCTATGTTCTCGGAATTGTCGGAACTTTTTTGGGGGTATTTTGAGCCATTATAATCTATTAAAATGGGTACCCATTGTAACCCATTACGAAGTAGTAGTCAGCATGATAATGCCGCTAAAGTGACTCCAAATGCCATTGAAATGCTTCTTTGACCATTAAACTTCATTTTTTCTCTTGGTAGCGCGGGGTTCGGCAGTCAGCATTTTAATGCCCACAAAAGATTTCCGATAATGGCCCGACTCCATGGCCCCCGATTCTAGTGGAGAGAGGGTTCTGTGGACATCGTGGGTTATGCATGAAGGCAAAATAACATTGTGGCATGTAGGCAACGGAATGACAACGTTTAGATCAAGCTGAGCTGGGGCACGACGATCACTGACTCATAGTACGTAATGATCAACCAATAATATGTTACCATCGATCATTCGGCCGTTTTGTAAGGAGTCGGTGGAGAATTCTACGCTAAAGGATCCATGCGCAAAGCCCCTGTAGTCGTGCACGTAGTTGCAGGCGTTCAACAAAAAATGCGATTGCTTCGGTGCTAATGTTACTAATAGTACAAGATAACTTTGTGTCATATGCAAGTCATTTGCTGATATCAAATGACAGCAGTTCAAGCGAGTTCCCACTCCTCCCCGTCATCCGTGTAGATGAGCTCCCTCGCGTCCAAGCTCTGAACGTTAGTCCCCGTGGTGAATTTGTTCAAAAGGTCACCAAACTTCAACCCCGACATAGGAGCGGTTGAAACTATAACTTGACCAGTACTGGTGATGACGTTAATAGACATATCGACAGTGGTCAACGTGATATCAATCTCATCAGAGCCAATCATAATGGTCCCTGCAGTACCGCTGTCGGTGCGACTAACACGGAAGCGAGTGCGTTCGGTGTGTGAAACATAGACCCCGTCTGGCGCGTCAGATGATTGAGGACAGTACCAGTACTTGTAAGGAGAGACTTTGGAACGAATGAAGAAACTTTGGTAGGGTCGCTATCAGGTAAATGTGGAACATCCCGTAAGGAACTAACTCACGAGTCCCCGCTAATGTGATCCGCGAAATGATCAAGTGACGGGATGATGCTCAACCCGCGACCACCTAGGTCGTTCAGCAACGTGAAAAACACGTCGCCAAGGAATTGGGTCGCAACTCCAGTCGTGGTGAGGGAGTTGGCGGCGTTGGCCTGGTTCACGTTATGGGTGTAGAACTGAGCGTTGACACGCTGAATACTGTCCGTGAAACTAACAACGGAGGAAGTGGACACGGCACGCCACCACTCGTCGGCAACTGAGCGGCTAGCGAATGTAATCACATATCGATAGGTCGAGTTGTCGGTGACCTTAATTGCGATTAAGCACGACATCGCAGACATTGAAGAATGGATTTTGTGCGTACCTGTTTTACATATGCGTAAAAAACCATGATTGTACGTTCAATGGAAGAGATGATTTGTTGGTTGTATTTGGATTGAAATGGTGAGTCGCTTGAACACTGTTTTATAGAGAGAGCAAGTTGTTTGGTTGGGTTGATCATAACATCAGGAATTTGCACGAAGCAAGCTGCCAGCGATGTGCCGGGCCTGAGGCTCTCAAGCCCCGAGGCTAGGTCCTCCCTAGGCAGGCCCATGCAGGACTCACATGCAGGCTTTCAAGGCTGACTACGTCACTCTACATCAACACCCCCATCCCTAAAGGGCGCGTCCTGAGTCTAGTTGCGACAATGAGTTGAGAGATAAGGATGTTGACGTAGAGTGACATATCCAACCAGTTCTAAGTCCAAGGTGGTGTGGGCCACCCTGGTCACGAGCGTCGAGCCTCGACTGCTTGCATGACAGCTGACAATCATATGTGTCCTGCATTTCAACTGCCTAGAACGATGATGTGATTGACAGCTTACAGGGGAGACTCGAGCTGTTGCAAATCCAAACTCTGGACTCTACGTTTCTGAGAACATCTCTGAAATGACCGGTCTGGGGCCAAAGTCTGGTTCAAGTCTTCTGGTGTTTCCGAGGCACCTTATTACTGTTTGATTATTCCTAAAAATTGTGCCAACGACTTGAGCAGTGAAAAAGGCACTTTCTGACGGGGACTGACATACCCACACAGAAGTCCGGACGTGATGCATCCCAATATCATCTTCTAAGGAAACCGCAACTTCGTCCTCAGGAATGACATTCCATCTATCAATGAATTGTCGAACGGCCGAGACATGGGCATACCACCATGAGATCTTCTGCGAAGTGAGAATCATCCAGTCCGGAAAGGAAAGTTTGAAAGGCGGTATGGAGTGATGAGTTGCGCGTATGACGGTTGAACATGGCAAGACACTGGGAGAGGACGAGGTGGTAAATATATGATCCTGAGTGTCTGTGAAGGTCCAGAGACCAGAATCAAAAGGTTCACGGTATTCTGTGGAAACAACAAGGGCATTGATATCAGCGGTAGACTGGGCCTAAGTCGTCCCAGGGCTGCAGCAAATGCGATGAGAAAATGTGTTGGAAGATGCGGCTGGTAGCAATGTCTGAAGGGTCGAGTGAACCAACAACCGCCCAGTTAATTTCTTTGGAAGCTCGCAGGTGAAGTTCCATCTGTTGGCGCCAATCTGAATAGTGTGTCGAGGTATTCGTTCATAGCCTCTGCGTTTATGGTGAGTCTAAATATATTGCCGATTACGCCTGGAGGCATGAAGGCAGCTAGTGACATCGTTGTGTAAGGTGTGAATAGGTCAGTTCTTTCTTTCCCTATCGATTACATCCCGTGCATCGCTCTCGTAGCGCTTGGTGGCAACGGTCTTCGCCGCGCCGCTGAAAAATGCTCTAATATCCCGCTGCTTTGGGTCGTAGGCAATCTTGCCGGTCCCGCCAGCGTTGAGCTTCTGAGAACCAGTAGTAGCAACCACGTATATCCTTAAAGATGGGTGGACGTACAAGCTTGACGAGATGATCCGCACGACCGAAATCCATCACTGTTACGATCAGAGAGTGAGTGTCTTCATCAGTGAAGTCTATTGGTGTGCTGTCTGCAACGTCCTGCATGGCCCCATCAGCATCCACACAATGAAGAAATATGTCATCAACTAACCTGCATTTTGATAACTACTCTCGTCCACGCTGTGTTCTGCATCCCACTGTATTCACGTGTAGGGGCAACATTTCCGGAGTCCCTTTTCAACAAGGCGCAAATGAGCGCTCCAATGCAGAGCCCATGGCTTACGAGCGCGATATGCTCTGCACGCCCAGCCCGCGTTGCACTACGTACGTGTGGCATAACCACCTCATCCACGGCCCGCGTCGCACGCACTGCTAAATCTTTATCGGATTCACCATCCGTGAAGCATTCACCCGGACCTGGTGTGGGGTACTTGCCCTCGCTCATGTACTCTGAGAGCGACTTGGAAATCCTGTTATCCGGAGAACACCAGGGTTTTCCCTCTGCAACTCCAAAATTTTGCTCCTTTACAGACTCGATTGTGAAGTCATGTGGTGGTTGTGGGGCAGGTTGGGCGGCAAGAACGAACGCTGCAGTGGTGGCAGCACGCTTGAGGGGGGAGGCATAAATCTTGGTGAATATGGTTTGGGAAAAGTATGCGCCGAGAGCTTCGGCTTGCTAAGAGAAACAAATGTTAACTGGAAGCAGGAGAATTGAAGAGGGCTTACCGCTTTTCCTGCATGTTGGAGAGCATATCAGAGCAGCTGACATGGAAGAGGACTTGACGAACCGCGCTGGCTTAGTGGGGCATCAGCCCACCCTGCCCACACGTGTCTCTGTGACATATAAGCACGATACGGCGCATGGAGGCTACTACAGAGCAAACTGACCACATTATCGGTCGACTGTCCATGTCTGATCTGATTCCAGCTCGCACATGAGTTCATTTGCAACGACACAAAACGGACGACTCACGAATGTCACGGTCAACATGAATCTGACTCTAGGTCTCTAATTAATGTTCTCGAACAAATATCGAGCCTAAAGGGTATCAGAATAGTTCTGCGGTTCTGGCAGCCGCATCTTGGGTTTGGTCAAGACAGAATCCATTTTCGGAATTCCCCGACACCCACTTAGAAAATAAATTCTCCCGTGCCCTCTGAGATCTGAGCATCCCAGGTCCTTTTTCAGGCCCCAGAATACACTGCTCGAGTATATAATAAGTACGTTAATAAATATTATTCGTTCCCCGTTGATAATCGATAGTATTGTCATGTTCGATTCTCTACAGCATCTCAACACTGCACCAGTAACACTTGCACTTGGGGCCCTGCCCCTTAGCCTCCTTCTTTTTCAGTACTTACGGCCTGCACCACGACTCACTCAGATCCCACCAACACAAGAGAGAGTCCTCATATTAGGTTCGACGAGTGGAGTAGGTCGCACCCTTGCTCATCAATATGCGAAGAGAGGTGCACAAATATGCTTGGTGGGACGGAGGGAGTCAATGCTTCAAGAGGCTGCTGAGGAATGTAGGAAGTTAGGTGAAAGCGATCGTGTGTTGTGTGTGCGCGGAGATTGCGCAAGCGTGGAAGACATGGCAAAGGTGCGTGACGCGGTAATCAAAGGTATGTAACACAGTTCCTTTTGTTCCATACTGTCACTGAGGTGATGTATCAGAGTGGGATGGCATCGACACCCTCATAATCACGGCTGGTGTTTCTGCCCTTCAACCATTGATGACAGTTGCTGGAGTGACTGCTTCCAAAGACGGTCTCTCTCTGCCACATGCCACTGCTGAAGCCACTAACCGCGCGGTTAGTATCGCTAAAACAGCCATCAATGGCAATTTCATCGGTCCATACATTGCCGCGATCACATTTGTGAGACTACATCCTCGTGCAGCGCGTTGACAGCTCATGAATGTTCAACTTACTAGATACCTCTCCTCACGTCTTGTTCCATGTCACCGTCTATCCTTCTCCTTTCAAGTGTGGCAGCAATCATTCCTCCGCCAACACGCACCCTCTACGCTTCTACTAAATCAGCTTCCCTAGTACTCTTTCAGGCGCTCGCAATCGAGCACCCCCGTATATCATTCACATCCTTCCTTCCCGCAACGATCGAGGGGGACTTCCGCGCGTCCGCGGTCGACACACCGCCCAACTCTTCTCCCGTTATACACGAGGCTGACCCGAACAAACATGGCTTGCGACGTGAGGTGGTGGCGACACGCTGTATCCAGGCCATTGATCATAAAGAGAAGACAGTCGTTATGCCCCAGTACATGCGAATTGGACACATTTTGTATTGGATCTGGCCAGCATATGTGGAGTGGAGGGCAAGGGTGAAGTATAATTTTAGGTAAACGCAGACCAACCGGCATCTGTGGCACATCTGATTCGTTTTGTCTTCTTTGTCATAGAGCCAACTAGGGAGAATCCCTTACATAGTGTCTTTTCTCGGATGAATACTAAATGGATACTTACTTCAGTAGAAGCCATCCCCGAAACCGAATTACCCAGTCTGCGCGACACGGACAGGAACACGTGTTATGAAAATCGCTAAGTCGATTCATGTTCTTCCCCATAGGCTAGCTGCTGGTCATGGATAGACCTTAAGGACGTTTCCAATCCATGCTATGCATTTTGATACGTGGCTCAGCGTGGTTTGCATGACGCTTGATCTCTGCCTGTAACCAGGAGATCTCTGTTCTTCACGGTCCATGATGCGTTTGTCACGCATCATGCATCATGGATAGATTGTAAGATGAAAGCCCTGATATCCAACCATTGATATTGCCCAACGGGAGCTGGATAGTACTGTGCTACACGGTATTGGTATATTTACTGTCATAGAATGAATTCGTTTTCCTTATACAGTTATCTGCGGCGCCTGTATCGCGTAGTTCTCATCTGTTCTTGCATATTATAATCACACAGCGCCAACTCATTCTTTTGAATTGTGCTCCGAGTATTCGGCCATCGCTTAACTCGCAGTCTGTACGTACATGGGGTCCATCAATGCTCCATTCGTGGTCTTTGGGTACGGCTCACTGATATTCAAGGTGAGGACAGACAACCACGAAAAGTGTGGTAACTAGCGGCTCACTAACTAATTGCGATCACCGGCGATATAGCCCCCACCTCACGTCCGATTCCAGAGTGAGCGATTAATCCATTTAGCTTAGCACACATGTCATGAATCTGGCTCTCTGCAGCCTCCGGGTTCCTAAAAGGCTACGTGAGGCGCTTCGCTCAGGAATCGCATGATCATCGTGGCACACCTGAGGTGTGTCCTGGCACTCATCAATCATCGTACACGTCCGCGGAACTCCTGATGTAGTGTTTATCGTGAACTCGTAGAACCCGGGACGTGTGGTGACTCTTATCCATAAGGAGGATTGGGATCGCTTTTCCCGATCTGTGAGTTCATCTCTTCTCGCCTTCTAGGATATCCGCAAACATATACTACGTAGGATGCATTCCCGGATGAAGATATTGTTTGGGGTAAGGTTTTCTATATGATGGAGGTTCTCTCCATGTTGATAATGTCCCTCTCCAAAGGCATAGCGTACACAATTGACCCGGAATATGAGGCAGAAGTTAGGGATTACTTGGGTGAGTCCGATATTATATACGGTGTTATGGCTCCACGGTTCGTATTGACACTCGAGGTGCCCGGAAAGATTACAGAGAAAAGGTACGTCGCTCAACAGGACTGGGTATCCGATCATCCGAAGTAATAATATAATGGATCAGGATGGATACACAATGGAGACGCTGCACGTATACACAATAGAGAATGGGATAGAAAAAATTGCAATTCAGGATGTATGCAACACCCTTCACTTGTTTCACCTACCTATCGTTGACCCTTTAGCTCAGGCTTTTGTACGCTTTGTATTCTAACTAAGTTTTGCCGATCTCACGAGGAGCAAGTGTTATGTCGGTCGCCCAGATAACCCGTCATTCAGTGAGCATCCCACTATCCTCTTTTGAATCTAGTCTATTGATGATGGGATCAGTTGGTTCAGAACCATTAGAGGACTTGGCACAGCGGATATGGGCCTCCGTGGGCCCCTCTGGACCGAATAAGGCTTGTCAAGCTTCCTCCAGCTCAGAGCAAATTTAAGACTATTTCCCTCAGGAGTATCTGTATCGTCTGGCGGAATCAGTCCGTCAACTTGCACCAGCATCGTATGACTCGCACCTGTTTGCTCTTGAGGTAAGTTCGCGGACGATTACCTGAATAGATGTCCCATTATTAATGTTTTCTTTGAAGGAACGACTACGAGAGCTTGACAAAACTGCAAGTGTTGATCACTAGTCAGCCATTTTGTCGTTAGATGTTACCAACATGACGGAGACGTCATTCATCTACATACCTCAGATACACTGCTGGAATACAGCACACATACACTACTCCAACGTTTCTGTACCATTGCGATGAGTTAACAGAAATCGTTTTTTACAGACACCGAGATGATGCCTTCAGTCACCTCCGTAACCTTCTGAGAATAAGTTCTCCGGATATTACATATTGTTCATGCATATCGGCTTTGGGTCAATGGCGATGATGTCGTAGGGTACGATCTGTAGTCGTCCATATGCAGTTTTTGTTGCGTTCTCAGATGGCGGCTGCTAACTGGTGATCTGGATTCCCACTGCCATCTACGACTTGTTGTTGCGGAGCAGCTTCAAGAGCGCTGAGTGGAATCTCGACAGAATCGACTAGTACTCGGAGTCCGTACGTTTCCTGAATGTCGATACAGTACAGGTTCAACATACTAACAGCGTACCATGAAACTATCCCAAAACATCAGTTTTGCAACTCATAAATTTCTGATCAGAACAGTGAGAAAATAATTCTCTAATTGAATAGTACATTTCGAACCAAACACTAAGTCTGTTGTACGAAAGCTCAGAGGGCACGTATCGATGGACAGTTGCCATCGCGCGGATCAGTGCGTGCCCGTGTTAAAAAGCAAAAGGCCAATACCCAACCAATCGAATCCAAAATCTAGATGAATCTCGATGA
This sequence comes from Suillus americanus, assembly GCA_016695465.1. Lineage (NCBI taxonomy): Eukaryota > Fungi > Basidiomycota > Agaricomycetes > Boletales > Suillaceae > Suillus > Suillus americanus. The sequence goes on along the minus strand of MU177937.1, from coordinate 92,632 downwards.
GTCAAGACACGAAAAACAAAGAGATTCCTCAATAACTACCAAAAATCCGGTAGCGTACGCCTTGTGAACATGGTTGGAATCTTCATGTTTTTGGGGACTGGCTGGGTATCGCGCCGTAGCGAGGACTCCGAGGAGTCGGATGATTGATCTCGGAACGCGGAGTGGGTGACATGACAGGTGTCTCGCGCAACAGGGGTGTCCGCTCGAAGGACGGCACTCGTGTTAAACTTCGTTCCCGCTCCACGATCCTTCAAAGATGATATATCAACGACAGGTATGGGAGAGTGACAATGGAATACGAACCCCCGCATTACAGTAGACGTAGTCATTCGCTTCGCACGCCTTTTACTCTGATTATCCTCATATCGATCTGTTTCATCCACAATTTCTTCTGATATGATTTCCTGCAGCATCGTCAGCTTTGGATATATACTGGAGTCCAAGTTAGACGCACCTCGATGATATCTAGAACATAGATATCAGTAAGGGGACAGGGCCGTCTGGGAAAACACACCTTCAAGTGTGATCACTCCAATTCCACCGCCTGCAATCCCAGGTGTCCGACTAATCAATAGCAAGTGGGCACGTCCCGTTTGACTGTAACGCATTAATCAGAGTCACGGAAGTTCAAGTGAAGATTCTCACAAGTAATCTAGCGCCTGGAAACAATTTATACTGGGATATGCTTCGGGAAGAATCGAGAGCTTGAAATCCGATACTGGGAGAGCTCGCGCCGGGTCATATACCAACAGCTGAGAAACAACTTCAGCGTCTAGGCAGACTCGCGTGCAACATCGAAAGTTGCCTTTTTAATGAGTAGAAGTCCCTGAAATGCTAGTGGATTCCCGGGTTCATGTATAGGAAAGCGTGAGTAGCCGCTTGCGAGACTGAGCGAGCTGTTAGTCAACTTGAGAATACAAAACTGGAACTATGATGTTTACATTGCGTCTACAGTCGTGTGATCAAGAATAGTGTCTGAGCTTAGCGTTACAACGTCCTACAGTTCCGAGACACATGAGCAACATTGTCCTATCCATCACCAACGCAACACTCACCTTGATGGGTGTCATGATTGTCTCCACATTCTTCGTGTTGAGCTCCAGCACACCATTCAATATACTGATCTCGTCATCTCGTAGCGGTTCCTCTCCCGTGCGATGGAACTGCAGAAAAGATTTGAGCTCAGCCTTCTTGTACGTATGAGCCTCATTCTGGCCCAGAGCGTAATCGAGGAGCTTTGCAGTAGGGTACGCGATAGGAGCTATTTTCGCCCGGAGTTATGTCATTATAACCTCAACATAATGCATGTCAGCACCTACCAAATAAATACATAAGGCAGAGCACAAAAGGCGCACACCGTGCGCCAATTGCGAGGCCATACCTGACACTGACAGCCTGGGGGATAATTCTGCAGAAAATGCGATGGGATCAATCGGATACTTTGTGTCCCTGATCACGGAGTGCCGTACGTACTCTCTGTAGAAAAGAACATGGTCAGCAAGCCCAACTCTGAGAGGGTGAGAACGTACCCAAAAATAACTGTGATCGACATATCAGCAGATGATAAACTCATGGGCACACAAGATATCTTACCTATCGCTGTGGTAGAAATCACAACAGCCGCAATTCCCCCACCAATCTAGCGCGAATAGTATTTGTTAATCAGCGCAACGCCAAACGATCGATGTCCAATAATGTTACTTACAGCACCATCGAGAAAGATAGGCAAACTTTCGTTGATGACCTGCGGGTGCTAAGCCATTGCAGACATGGGCGCTTGGAATAGCTACTCACAACGTTGCCCAGAAGAAGCACCTAAATGAACAATAAGTCATCTGTGTGCGCGTGCAATAGGTGCATCAACATACCACTAATACCCAATGCCGACCTCTTTGCATCAGTTTTAATACTGGTGGAGTGCCCCATTTTATTAACTCGGAAAGGAGACGAGGGCTGTTCGGCAACCCACCTTTCTGCGCATTACGCTTCTCCGTCAAATCCTCTGACGACGTAGCCAGGACACGCAGGTGCAATTCATCGAGCCCCATCAGCCCGAGAGTTAATCTATGACGAAAGATCAAACATATCACCTAGATACCGAGACTGCATAGCCTTCCTTACCCTGCAAATACACCTCCCGCAAGCACAAGGACGGCACTGATAGTAATCCTCCACCAGAAGGTAGATGAATCCACTGGCTCTCCCGTTGTCTCGGGAAGCTCCATGAGCAGCGAGCGGGCAAGAGTAATGATCATGGAGCAAAAGAAACAAAGCTATCACTGCGTTTCCTTTTGAATCTTATTAAAGCGGATAAGAAACCTTGGCAAAGCCCAATGACATAATGCAGCCTGTGCAGGTCTGTCAAAGTCTGCCAAGGGGTTGATCAAAACAAACAATCAGCTCGTAGTCACGTGTGGATTTCCTAGTTCGGAACTCAAGCTTAATTGGCGGCCACCGCGCGGGGGGAATATACGTTGTTCAAACTTTCACTTGCGATAAACGCTCAAGGTATGAGTGTTGTCGCCTCTGTGAACACCATCCACACCATTTCAAGGCTTATAGCTCGTTCGCATCGCGTGCGTCTACCAGCCACTTGTGCTTCTGGTCTACTTTGTAACGCTCGAACCAGTTTTTTTTGCCAGTCCAAGAAACTATCAGGTGTAATGTCTACCCGAACAAGATCCCCGATAATCGGTTCCGAGGTCCCTAGGCCACCGGAGAAGAAGATGCGATTAGAGGGTACCGTGGATGAGTCCAATGTAACAAAAGAAGATACGAATGATAGTGTCCTTGTGGTACCGAGACCTTCCAAGAAGGCGTCGAAATCAGCCAAGAGGAAACAGAAGCGTGTCTTGCCAGAGCCTTACTCCTCAGAAGATGTCCTATGGCGTGACATAGTCGCACTACTAGGTGATGATACAGTCGGACATGCTCTGCAACACGGCACCGAGTGGGATTCGCCGTTTGATTTCCGTCAAGAGGTGGAGGTGGAGGTATCTACGTTATCTTCCAATGGTGCGTACAAGGATGTTCTTCGTCTGTCTAATGATCTTCAGTCCTAACCTTCCCGTACCCAGGCGATGCGCTGGCACATTCCCCTGCGTCTTCTTCTCCTTGGGTGATCGTTGCACCATTTGCATTACCAGGGGAAAGAATTCGTGTCCGAGTTTATCGCAGTTCGCGTCTACATTCATTCGCCGATCTTCTTGAAGTCGTTTCACCGAACCTTGACCTACGTGACGACAGCCGTGCGAAGTGTCGTTACTTTGGACAATGTTCAGGTTGCCAGTATCAGGTCAGTTGGGTGTCTTTTCGCTTTTGCATGAATACTGGCTCCAATGGGCTCAGTGATAACACAATCCGAGTGGTTTCGGCTGCTGATATCACATGTTAGATGCTTTCTTATGACACTCAACTTGGAATCAAGCGCAACGTGGTCATCAAAGCTTATGAAAACTTCTCAAGTACACCTTTTATCCAAACATTTCTGATACCTTGACTCATGTGATTAGACCTTCCCAAGGAGACCATCCCAGACGTACTTCCAACCATAGCCTCCCCACTTCAATACGGTTACCGTACGAAAATAACACCGCATTTTGAGGCCCCACCAAAAAAAGTACGCAAGGAGGCTGAATCTGGTTCAGCCAGTTCAACAGATAGGCCTAGCTGGCTAAAAATTGGATTTAATGAAATCGGAAAACGGACAGTACTAGACATCGAGGTGACAATAATCAACTTGGAATGTTTTGATTTGTACTTAGCAGCTTCAGGAGTGCCCTATTGCAACCCCCGTGTTAAATGCGGCACTTGGGCCTATACGGGAAGATATAATCAAGTAGGTTAGCTGTATTGGAAATTCGACTACATCTGATTTTCCATCAGGAACATCTGGGGCTATAAGAAAGGTGTTTCATTGCTTCTGCGCGACTCTATTGAGCACTTGCCCTCCGATATATCGTCTATCCCCAGTCCGGAGGACGAGAAGCACATCTGCGTCACGAACCACAAGGAAACTGTCCGTGAACGCGTGGATTCTACGTATTTCGAGTTTCCGGGACATTCATTCTTTCAGAACAACAATTCCGTGCTTGTCCCGCTTACCTCATACGTAAAAGATGCGATCTTCCCTTCCTCGAAATCGTTTGGGCCCACGCATCTCGTGGATGCGTACTGTGGTTCAGGTCTCTTCTCATTGATGCTTGCGCCACATTTCGACACCGTCGCAGGCATTGAGCTCTCCGCTGAGTCGATCAAGTCTGCAACTGCCAATGCTATCATCAACCGCCTCCCGCAAGGGAAATGCTCTTTTCTGGCGGGTGACGCTGCGAACATATTCTCGACGGTTTCGCACTTTCCCCCAGACAAAACAGCATTGATCATCGATCCTCCTCGCAAGGGCTCTGATGAGCCATTCATAGAACAATTGGTTCGCTTCGGGTGCAGTACAGTGGTATACGTGAGCTGCAATGTGCATACACAAGCGCGTGATATTGGGATGATTATAGAGCGGATGGAGCGGGAAGGGGGTGGGAGGAAATATGTCTTGGAGAGTTTGAGGGGCTTTGATCTATTCCCACAGACTGCTCATGTGGAGAGCGTAGCGGTGTTGAGATTGGTTTAGCTTTCATCAATATTATCACGTTAGCATCTTTGATGGTCCAGACTACGCTTTTTACGTCGCTGGTCTTTATTATTACGTGCAGAAGGTGAGCATCTTCATCAAATGCTATCAGGTGCTGATATCAAGTGTGATAATAGACCTTATCAGACCTATCTCACTGTGTGAAGTACCTCGTTTGACGTATAGCTTAGTTATGCCAGCCGATTAAACTTGCTTGACACCTATCATAATACCTGTCGATTGCACGAAATCCAGGACCCCGGTTCCTCCTTACAATAGCCGTAGATTGTGGACAATTAGCTTCCGGGCGCGGAATTTTCGACACTTTCTGTCAAGTGTGATCGCCGTGCCTTGAATGTGGGGGATTTGCACATGCATAATCAAAAAGGCAATTTCCATAAATTGCACCATA
>MU177937.1:32998-87086 GCA_016695465.1 Suillus americanus | reverse complement strand
GGACATGGCTTGTGAACCAAATGAACACTCGAGGATCGTGGACCTCATTAATGACGACCACCGATGGGTATGCTCTTATCGTGATGTTTGGTACCTTTATCGCCGTCGTGCTTCTTATGCAAGAAGACCACAGCAGGTCGCTTACCCCAAGATTACCAGCGGTCCTCAAAGCGTTGTATGGTAATACAAGATCGGAGCATGACACCAATATCACTCGTTACAATACCAGTACTGTTGTAGGAAATTCTCTGCACGTCATCGAAAGCATCAACGCTCATTGTGGCCTACCAGACGTGGCACAAGCCGATAAGTTGCGTAGTGATTGCGCAGAAGAATCTGCTGCAGGAGGAGGAGCGTTGTCATCATGGTAGAACGTCACACGGTGGTACGGCATTAAGTGCTGATAGCTGCCACGTCACTACACCGAGTGTCGAAGGACGTTGGATTTTGTCCGCCCATCTGGCAAATCGATTCAGATGTAAGCACTAAATCCGTCCACACTTCGATAAAACCTTGCCGTCACTCACCAGCATGTCAACGTCCGGATCAGGCTTGTGGTAATATGCCAGCGCCCTCTCGCGCTCACCAAGTGCCCATTGGTCATATGAATGTCGCATCATGTCCACGTCCGAGGCTAGGTGCGATGGCATGAGTGATTTCGGGACTAAGGGTGCTGGCGTATAAAGCGTATTAGGCAGTATCAGGGGTCTTGCATTGGCTCACCCATGGGATTCATCTCCACTTGGAAGTGTGGCAATCCGATCCGATTATACACTTGAAATAAAGTTCGAAGGGTGACGAGTCATTCTTGTTACATATTTTCCTAGCATGCTGTCAGTGTACTTATAAAATATGAGTTGAGCTGATAACGCGCATTTTCTCTTTGGTCACGATAGCCATGGGTGACAAAGATAGCATCACCTCTCTAGTTCCAAGCCAAACAGGTGACTCTGCGAATCCGAGAAGCCTTGCTGCACTCGATGTGAGTGTACCGCCTGCGGAGCGTAGTCGTGTATAACGCCAACGCTGTTTGCGACAGGCATCCAAGCTCAATGTCACGCTCGCAAAGACATTGAAGCCCCTGCAGCCCATCGAGACATTACGTTTCGGCCAGGCGAGCAACACCTCTGACAACCATATCCATGTCGCCCTAACAACAATGATATTAGACATTCTCGGACCACATGATCGTTGCAACTTATGACCCTGAAATAGGGTGGTCCGCGCCCGAGGTCAAGCCCCATGGGCCCATTACACTTGATCCTGCATGCTCGTGCTTCCATTACGGCGGAAATGTCTTCGAGGGTATGAAGGCTTATCTTGGGCCTGACGGTAAGGCACGCTTGTTCCGCCCAGATATGAACATGCGTCGATTGGAGAGGTCTTGTGCACGTCTCGCTCTTCCCGTGAGTACCATGACGTTCATGCAGGTAGTGACTCCGATTTCGTTGTCCCGCAGCCTATCGACGGAGATGTCGTTTTAGAACTGGTCAAGTGTCTGGTGAATATTGACAGGCGCTGGATACCCAAAGAATCTGGATATAGTTTGTATCTGCGTCCTACTGTCATCTCAACTCGCCCAGGTTCGTGGAATGAGTCGATGGTGTACGAGTATTCACTTAATTGTAATGTAGATTTGGGAGTGAGAGCGTCCGACTATGCCATGCTTTACATTCTTGCATCACCAAGTGGGCCGTACTTTGAAGTGTTAAGGCCTATTCCTCTCCTTGCGGTCAGTAAAAATGTGCGCGCGTGGCCGGGTGGAACTGGAGGGCACAAAGTGGCTGGGAACTACTCACCCGGCTTCCTACCCCAACGCACTGCTGCAGAGAAAGGCTACGAACAAATCCTTTGGCTGTTTGGTGATGAGAGAAGAGTCACAGAGGCTGGAGCAATGAACTTTTTCGTTGTAGTCAAGAGGGATGATGGGGACGGTGAGTTTCAATTGGATAAAATTAGATGTATAAATGAACTCGTCTGTTGAAGGCGTGGACCTTATCACCGCCCCTCTGGACGGTACTATTCTGCCTGGAGTCACTAGAGCATCATGTCTTGCTCTCGCGAGCGATACAGAATTCTACAAAGAAAGCTCAATGCGCTTACACCCACAAGAAATGGTTTATACCATGAGTGACCTCGAAAAATGGTCATCCGAAGGCAAATTGCTGGAGGCGTTAGCCATAGGCACAGCGGTCATTGTTGGACCTTGCAATAGAATTGGGTACGAGGATAAGGACATCGTAATTCCGACTGGGGCAGGGATGGGCCCAGTTGGCACGGTACTCCGGAAAAAGATTCTTGATATCCAGGAGGGTAGAACAGAGTGGAAAGGATGGGGCGTCGTCTGCTCTTAGTGGCATGTTACAGTATATACTAGCGCATTCTTAAAACTTATACCTACCAAAATGGGTAACACGACATGTTGCTAAATGTGGAATTTGGTCCGTGCGCAGACCAGTCAGCCTTTATAAACCCTCGATCCACGATTAATTTCTTTATCTCTTGTGCTCGGGCATGTACTGTCGCCAGTGAGGTCTTTACCGAGGCACAGTCTTTTGCTGATTGCAAATTACACATCCGAACCCGTCTGTTAGCTTCGGCTTTCAGCAATTTTTGTAAACCCCTTCGCTGTGACGCTTTTGTTTGCAAAAACTGAGCAGAGCGAATTTTCACAAGACTCAAAGTGGCTGCTCATGTACATAATTTAGTCAATGCATGGAACAATTTGCTCATGAATCCAAGTTTGAACAAAATTTGAGTGTACAATTCTTTGATTTATTGAAGGAATGCTTTGCATGGTTTGACGCAAACTACCAGGTAACCTAGATCAAATTTTATTCCCGTACACTTGTTAACACTCAAGTAGACGCTTCAGACTATCTTTTGTGCTGGCATGGTCGCTCGCGGGAATTATGTGCTCCGCTTTCGGAACACTTGTTTCGCTCAATACCAATCCAGAATGGTTCGGTGTGAAGGCGTTTCGGTCTATGCGACAGCCTAACGCTATCACGACTCATCGACAGGTATTGGGAGAGATGCTGGACGGGTTGGAGAGCGCATCACAATGCCCCCCTGAGCACAAGTACAAGAAGCCAGCACCACCGATTATTGACAATTCTAACCTCGCGTCATATCAATCTTTGATGTGCACTGGATCTTACATGGTTTTGAGCGACCTGCTCGCCGTCAGTAACATCCTGTCTCGAAACGAGCATGTTAGGGTCTCGTTGCTAGAGGTCATGATCGGGCGGTGCATGGTTAGCCCCGTCTTTAGCGAGGAGATATGCGGACTCGAGTTCGTATTCGATCACAACCGACTCACGGATGATCAATGGTCAATTGCATGCTTCTTGGCCAGCTTTGCGTTTGTTCCTCAGATATTCGGCGATGACCTCGTTTGCTATCCCGAGCTGAAAAGAAAGGAATTCACATGGATTCGCGAAGACACTGTTATCTACATCGCAACACATCTAGACGACAAGCGATGCCTACAGGCTTCTGTATCACGCTTGGTCAATGCGATCACAGAGCAGAAGGATAATCCTGGTGATTCCTTTGGAATCGCGTTTTCCGTATACCATTGTGCAGTCGTCAAAGTTGTAAAAGACTCACACACGATGTCATTCAGCCATACGAATGCCCTCCAATTTTTACCATCAATCTACACAGATTCGCCTTCTACGCCGGGCATCACTACTCTCGCCCGTCTTGGCTATCGCAACGACCCTGCACTCTTTGAGCATGCTATGGAGCTTTGCGGTTACAATCGGCCCATGAGCATGCGCATTCAACCGGAGGAATCGCTTCGTCGGGGAACTAATGGTGGTGACGATGTTCCACCTAACACCATCTGTTCACCGCTGCCTCTTGAGCTTTGGAAAGAGATCGCTCTTCATCTCCATCCCTTTAACCTCATCGCCTTCAGTTTGGTGTCAACGCTATGCCGTGAAGCAGCCTCGATGGTACTCCGCTATCCCCATCTCTGTGGTTATCGCCTAGTTGCTGTTCCCAAAAAGAAACCAGAGTATCTGCAGGATCAACACCTATCTCTGCACACTACATCTTTTTCTGCCGCACGTACCGGCGTTCCTGCTACTGTACTTGTTGGATGTCAGTTTGAATATGGGCAATCGAGGTATCTGGACTTTCCCCTCAGCATTACAGATTTAAAGCCTTGCTCCCTACCCTTTTCGGTCATTTTGTACGTTGACGGAAAACTAAAATCCTGTTGGGTTTAGATGCATAGCTAGACTGACTGTGTGTGTAGGTAATGTGTATCATAGATAAAAAGAGACTGGTATTGCGAACTCGACTTTACAAATTTGATTTTCAAGCATCTAACTCAGAGAGACGCTCACGTGTGACTGATCAAAATCACATTGAACTGCAAAATCGATCCTTGGAGATGACGGAGTTCCTGACATCCCCCCTGCGTGAACTAAGATGAATCCAGCCCTTGGTTCCGCCTAAGGATGATTGGTGAGGGGCCAGCAAAACTTCTTTGCGGCACATGGCAAAAAAGGTCCTGGTGCTCCCAACGACTCGAGCTGAGGGGCTCCAGTAAGTAGATCACTCATGTCATAATAGTCATATAGCCAATATATATAACACGAGCAAAGCATGAGTACAAAATCGGATATTTTCGTACAAGTCAATGCAATTTTCGTGTATTCTCCACTGCGTTGTTGTGCTAGCAAAAATGCAGGGAAAGGCTGTCCGAGGCGAACGATCAACCGCAGCGCTCGTAATTTAGATTATTAGCTCCCTTTTCTAGGAAACTCGTCAAAAAATGCGCCAACGCGATCAATCAAATGTGTGTTGCGAGCAAGTGAGAGACCGAATCAAACCGCATTTTCATTTTCTCGAAGAGACCTGAACACTGGAGGATTTTCCACGTTCTGCGTCTCGTCGGCAGACCCAGGCAGCTCGAAAAGGGAAAAATCCAACAGACGGGCAAGAAACAACGTCTGTAGCATGTCTGCTGTTATGACCCTCTATTTTCTTCAGTCCCATGGACGAAGCATTGGGTCGGACGAGCTTGTCACCAAACGGTATCCATTGGAAAGACTACGATTGCGGTTACGCTCCCTTCGGGACTTTCAAAGACTCGACCAGATGTGAATGTATTATTTGAAAGCCTCCCTAGTGTCATTCAACCACCAAGACACGATGTCCCAAACGTGCAAGGGCTGTAACCAGGTCATTATGTGTGTCTTTCTGTGAAGTCGTACCTGCATACATGTTCAGTGAGCATCCATAAGCCAGTGATTGATCACGTCATATGGCGTGTGTCCAAGTCGTATTACTTGTTTGTAGTTGTTGAATCCAGAAGCTGCTGATTCAAGTCAATTAGTATCAAGGTTTTAATCCCACAATATTTCAAAATTTCGATTGGGCCACAAACTCGTTTACCACCATCATGTTTGTCTAGGCTACACTTTTTTTTCGGCATTATCATTAATTATCTCTTTCATCTATTTCGTCTTTATTGTCGCAGCGCCAATTGTGTGTTATAACGATCGAGTCACGAGTGGTGCTGACTCCAAGTGACTCATCATGTCTGTTCTTGCACCCTTGGTCGACCAGAACATTTTCATTGTTCCATCGTTTGCTCTTGAGAATGGGAGGATATTGCGAGAGGTCCCGGTTGCCTACAAGACTTGGGGCAAATTGAATGACACTAGAGACAATGTTATGATCATATGTCACGCATTCACTGGCAGCGCAGACGTAGAAGATTGGTGAGATTTTTGGTATTTCATTTCAGGAGAATCCTTATGCGCTCCAGGTGGGGCCCCCTTATCGGACGTGGGAAGGCCTTCGACCCTAATCGCTTTTTCATTTTCTGTGCTAATGTTATGGGCTCACCATATGGATCGGCCTCTCCTGTGACAATTAATCCAGAGACAGGGAAACCTTTTGGCCCAGAATTTCCTCAGACATCGATACGTGATGACGTGCGGTGAGTGGTCTTTCAATATCTTGAATGGTCTCTGACTTGATTCATTGGCAGACTGCACAAGTTCGTTCTTGATCATTTGAGAGTTTCTAGTGTTGCTGTAGCCATTGGAGGCTCCATGGGCGGAATGGCTGTACTTGAATGGCCTCTGTGCAGCCCCCCAGGCTATGTCCGCCATATCATTCCTTTGGCTACGTCTGCGCGGCACTCTGCTTGGTGTATCAGTTGGGGAGAGGCACAACGTCAAAGCATTTATAGTGATCCACTTTATGACGACGGGTATTATGCAACACAACCTTCAACAGGTTTAGCTGCTGCCCGAATGGCCGCACTTTTAACCTATCGGTCGCGCGACTCTTTCGAGAGTCGCTTTGGACGTCGCCCTCAAGTTCCCCCTGTCACGGAGTCTAGCGTCGTCACACCCTCTTCTATTACACTTGCTGATAAGGATCTTGCTGCTCATAATGAGGGTCACAAAAAAGTGACTCGCGCACGCCCTCAGACTCAAACCTCAGCCGCATCATCTCTGCCCCATTCTCCAACAGAAGGGCCGAACGGCACGGGGTCTGACTCGCCCCCTCCACCTTTCTCAGCGCAATCGTACTTGCGCTATCAAGGCGCCAAATTCGTGGCGCGTTTCGACGCTAATTGTTACATCCATATCACCCGCAAGATGGATACGCATGATGTCGCCCGAGGACGAACTTCCACTACCGAAGACCCTCCATCACCGACAGCACAATCAACCGCCCTTGCCGCTGTCATTGCAACTCTCCCTCCGCGTGCATTGGTTATCAGCGTAGAAACGGACGGCTTGTTCACTCCTTCTGAACAAAAGGAGCTTGCGACACACATACCTGATGCAGAACTTGTTGTCATCCCATCGCCTGATGGTCACGACGGCTTCCTCCTTGAATTCGAGCAAATCAATACGCATGTTCTCAGATTCCTTAGGAGGGAGTTTCCAGATCTATATGTGAGAGATGACGAGGATGTTCCTGAGGGGGACTTTGCGATCAAGAAGACGAGCCTGTTTGGAGAGGCTGAGGCAGATATTACAAGGTGGTAGGGGTCGCTCAACCGATTACTCTTCACCATGTTGGTGGGTCTTATGAGAGGGACGTGTTTAAACTTGTGTTCCCCGGTGTTCTGGATAAAGGAATAGATGATTGAGGGGGGCGTGTCTATTGTATCGCCCTAGCGTCAATGTCAGTAGTACAAATTGAATACGTACATTAAGTATCATATACAGGTTTATATGCTAACATGTTGAACCGTCTGTCAAAAATCTGTGAACTGTTAGTTTGATCCATGGGTGGTCGTTTGAGATGTAGGACTTATTTGTTTGTAGATGGATCCGACAAGGCAGGCTTTGATTAACCCCACATCCAAGTACCAACTCGAGTTCGTCACTGCTTCTACTACACAGTGCACTCAGTATTGACTGAAGTGCTTGGTTCTGCCCTGTTAATAACATAAATTCTCAAACATGGTTCTCTTGAGATTTGCACCATCTCCTACTGGTGCTCTTCACCTCGGTGGACTCAGGACCGCACTTTACAACCATCTATTCGCCAAAAAACACGGAGGCAAATGGATTCTCAGAATAGAAGACACAGACGCGGTCAGTTCCATACATCTCTCATTGCAGTAAAATCTCATTCGTGACCCAGGCGAGATACGTACCGACCGCTGTGGACGGCATTAGGAATGCATTGGCATGGGCTGGTCTTCCGTACGACTTCGGTATGCTATACATCACGTTCTGGCTCAAAGCAACTCAAAGAATCTTCATCTAGGTCCTGGAATGGATGGTCCCCATGGGCCGTATTTCCAAGTCGGTGTCTCACAACCTGTCGCGCGCCCCGTATACTGAGTTCCACCAGTCAGAACGGCTCGACCTTTACCATTCATATACACGCAGGCTCCTAGAAGTCCGTCGTGTGTTCATTACTTCTCTCTCTTCTTTCTTTAACCGTTGCCAATTCATAGTCTGGTCACGCATATCGGTGCTTTTGCTCTCCTGATAAACTTGCTGCTACCCGCGAGAAGCTTGCACGCACAGGGTCAAATGCCACGTATGACAAATCCTGCCTCCATCTCACCGAGGAAGAAGTCGCACGGAGAGTACGTGCTGGGGAAAAGTCCATCGTGAGGCTGAATGTGAGTACACCTATTGTACTGTCAAACCTCATGCTTACAAGTGACAGGATGACAACCTCCCAGACCGTTCTTCACCCACTGATATCGTCTTCGGTATCCTGAGGGATGCACATGCGTCACTTCCAACAGACCCTGTTCTTCTGAAATCTGATCTGTTTCCTACGTACCATTTGGCATCTGTTGTTGACGACCATGAGATGGATATCACACACGTTCTCCGCGGAGAGGTAGGTATTCATACCTCCGTGACACGAAGTCCTTGAATTTCATGCATTCCAGGAATGGCTACCTTCACTACCACTACACCTCGATCTGTATTCATGTCTGGGCTTCAAGCCCCCTCAGTTTGCGCATCTACCCATCCTCTTGAACCCGAATGGAACAAAGATGTCAAAGCGCAACGGAGATGTGTCTGTCTTAGATTTCATGGCACGTCACTTTCATTCACCCACGAACTTTGATTTGAACCTCATTTGCAATAGCGCCGTGGATGGGAGCCCGAAAGTGTTATCAATTGGCTGGCACTGGCTGGGTGGGGCGTGCACCACGAAAATGGGCGTGCTTCCCCATCCGGAACGCCCTCGACTCAACCTCCCGACAGCACAACCCTTATGACGCTTCCAGAACTCATCGATCAAGTGCGTTATCACTATTTCATGAGTTCTTTACGTGTTCTACAACAGGTTTACTCTGCAGTTTGATTTATCTTCCCTCACGCATCGCAGGAATGTTCTTGATCCCGCGAAGCTTGCATATCTTAACAAACATCACCTCATGCGGAGCTGGCAGAGCGAACAGGGTATCGCCTTCCAGGCAAGGCGAGTACATGATGTTGTGAAGGCTGCTTTCCCTCACAGGTAGTCTATTCATCTATTATTTTATGCCCTTGTTAACTCGACGTTTCTAGTCCATACACGAATGTGGAGTACATCACGCGTGTGATCAGCGTCTTGCAGGTGAGTGTGCGTTACTTACTGGATGAACGTATGTTAGAGTGCTCCCAGGGTCGCATAACAAATCTTCATGACGTTCCAACCCTCGCTCCGTTCTTTTTCGTGGAATTGGATTATGAATTGCCCGAAGCGCATTCCATGAAGCGAGGGCTATCAGCTGATGACTATGGCAAGTCGCGCACTGTCAGTGATCAGCAGAATGTTACTGAATGCTTTGCATCGTTATAGACCATGTGCTGCGACGAGTTATCTTGCAACTCGAGTCTTCATCACCATCGACTCAAGCTGATATTGCAGTTTTCTTGCATGATGCGTGCGAGAAAACAGGCCTGAAGTCAAAGGTCTTCATGACTGTTTTGAGGCATGCGCTATCTGGGATGAAAGCGGGACCCAGCCTTCCTGAGATCATTGATGTTCTTGGCACCGAACGGACAGCACAAAGGCTGAAATTGGCGCTCTCAGCACACAAAACCAGCGATTCGAAACAAACATGATCGAATATCTATTTGTCCAATTGCGCTACTTCTATACAGATGATGTGTGAGTAGTATGTACAAGCTTTTTGCTAAAATGACGGGACAGAGAGTTCTCTAAGCAATCAAAGAGTTTCCCATCCTCCACTGTCGACCGTGCTCTCAAGTTTACGAGCAACGGCAGTCGGAATACCGTGGTTGAGCCACGTTTTGCGGACTTCTTCCCACCTGGCTGGGTGTATGTATTGACGACGACCGCGTCTATACGCCGCAGTTGAGCATTCCATTGAAATACGGCAGCAGAACGGACTGACCTCATTGAAACATCGACCTCACCATGAACATCAAGGTAAGGGGACTGTGCGAATGTCCCATGACCAGCGTACAAATAAAGCAGAGAGCATCGTTTCACGACGAAGTAAACACCGATAGCACCACCGCACCTTGTAACCACAAGGAATCAGCATCATGTCGTGGCATGACGTCAAGAACTCACTCTCGTGTATGCATATTGCACTCCCCCCTAATCCCTAACTCGTCTTGACAGCAGTGACTCGCCATGCAGCACGTTACTCCGCAGATCAAACAAATTGCAGCATCCGTCGGAACGGTGTTGCATCGGTGGCATTTCATCACCTTGTCTCGCTCACCAAAGAGGTTATCGAGGATGAGCGGTAGACGGGCGATTCCGTACACAGCCGCGTAGTCAAGTACGACACCACAATTGAGTTGTGAGGCAGCATGTGAGTGCCCATAGTGTGCGCACCATCCGGAGAGTGCATTTTGAAGCGTATCTTGGTTTGGGAGGTCTGCCAAAGGAGGAATACCAAGGGTAGCCAGTAAACGCTTGTACTCATTGACGTTAGAGGCACCTAGTAATGAGGTTGGGAATGTAAGCGGGACGACGGAGCGACACAGGATTGCTGCCCGTCTGAGGAATGGAAGAGTAAACGCATAAAGCATCTTCTCAATGCGAGCTTCACCAAACGCATCAAAGACTAGCGTAGCAGTGTGTTCGAAGACGGGTGAGTGTCGCACAACCGACATGAAGAACATACGGACATCGCCAAAGATATCAGCATGGGCACGAACAGCAGGCTGCTGGAAAGCGCTGTACGTCCTGGCCTTGTTGAGGACATACACCATGCCGATGACTGTGCGAGCCAAACAAGCGTAGTAGCACAAGATCAAGACATGCTGCAACATCTCGGGAGCCACTGCGGCGGTTTCGATGAGTACGGTGAATGGGTCGCGTAAGAGTAAGGGGTACGAGAAGGAGGTCAGTGATGTTCGGCTCCACTCTGGGAGCAGCCGTTTGATTATGGCTTGCTTGACCGACTCCCGGCCACCATCTGGCCGACCATCCAGTTCAAGAGCGGCTAGTCTTGTCAAGCTGGCAAGTAACCCGCGGATCATTCTACTTTGCGTATCCGATAATGACAGTGAATCCGCCACAATGCCTCCCGAGGAGTCAGTCCCACGAGCGGCAACCTCGATAGCAGAGATCGTGTATCCGACAAGGTCTTCCGGAAGATACATCCCAGCGCCTCTTTCTCCTACTTCTGGTTCAGGTCGCTCGCGAAGATGGCGTGTTTGTTGCGAGACAAGTCTTGATGACAACATGAGGGTGTCGAGCATCTTCGTGGAAGTCACTGCTTCTGGCTTGCGCACGGCTGCGCCATAACCAGGATCTTGCGCGCTCCAGAACACAAATTCGCCTGTCCCACTCCTGAACTGCAGACTATCCATGACGCTGTCTGGTTTTGACTTCAAGACGCTTATCCCCGCGGCTCGAATCCAGTCTGGGAAGGGGGTCTGGCTTGCAGGAGCATTGCTGGGGTGAAGAACGGGGAGAAGGACATTGCCCAAGCTCTTACAAAGCGGGCAGATGTACTCCTTGCGCTGAATGTTTTCAGGATGATTTCTCGTCGCATGTGAGCGGTGCCGCTGGCGAATGGAGGAATTATAAACTTGGAAACAGTCAAGGTGCATCATGTGCCCACACACAGACGCGTGGAGCCCGAAGCGAGTGTACTGTGTAGGGAATCCATCGAAGTTGGGTGAACTTGTGTTGTCGAGCTCCTCGGCATTAGCTGGGGGGAAAGTGGTGTCGCGTGGACTCGCTCGATCGAGCGACTGAGGCATTGTCATAAGCTCGTTGAGATATTGACTATGACTGTCAGGGTGTTTCCTGAGCAACCGGCTGGGTTGTACGAGCCCCAGAGAGCCGAATGCTTTGGCCTCGTTGAGATCTTCCTGGCAGACGATGCAAGTGCCATACGAGGAAAGTTCATCAGACGTCTCATCCATATCCTGATCATTTTCCTCTTCCTCCTCCTCGAAATTGAGCGAAAAACTTGCTTGTTGAGCTTTCATCTCTGCCATAATGGCCTCCTGGCGTGCCTTAGCCGCACGCTTCTTGACACCCTCAACATCAGGTGCTAGCACAGCGAGGCTCAGAATTTTGCGAGGAGGTTGCACCCCTTCTGGAACATGCTTGGAAATCTCTGTGAGAACCCAATCGATGCGGCTCTTGTAGGGTTTGTATTTTTCATCGTGTTCCATGGCGCATATGATGTCGGCGAGTTTCTTTTCTTCTGCAAAGGGTTTGATGACAGAGACATGGCTAAAAACAGAAGGTCGTTCTACGAGCGCTAGCATGATGAGTTGAAATGTCTGGTCGAGGATAGCCTCAGCGGAGGGCGGGGCCGTCCCCGCACTATTGGTGAGCGCAATCACGTTGTATATGGCATAGAACATGACCTGAAGAAGCGCTTCAGACTCCAGAACAGATGGGAGTATCGAAAACGGGCCGGATGTGATGGTCAACGGCTTCGGGACGATGACTGGGTCTTTCACACCTGTCTTCTTCCGAAGTCTGTTCTTGAGGATGACTTCCACTTCCTCGCGCTTGTTCCGTGTGTAGTGGAAGGTAAACGGATCCACCTCATCATAAGCCTCATCCTTGAGCTCATACACGCCAGTATCAGATGTCGACTCAGGTGCGCGGAAGTGAGATACGTCCTTGAGGACGCGCTCGAAAGATACATCATCTGCCATCCTCTCGGAGACGCGCTTGGCAAGATCAGTGAATGAACTTGGACCCGCCGCAAGTGCGTGCACGATCTCACGTCGGATGGCACGCTGGAATGGGAGCTTCGTGGCGCTGGCTCTCTCGCCAAGAATAGTTATCAGGACGTAGAGAAGCTCCTCAACCATGCTCAGAAGATGGGCGCCTTCATAAGGGGACTTCTCGACTTCACCGCGGAAGAACGAGAGAAGGCCGAAACGGTCGAGGATGGAGACAATGATGATATTGGGATCGAGGATGATCAGAGATGACTGGAGGATGAATAGGTCTTGGTCGTAGCAGAGCTCGCGGAGCATGAAATCGCGGTAGTGCAGGAGCTGACCACGGATAGGGAAGCCGTTGCGGACCCATAATCCTGCCCTGATCTGGGCAATCATAGCGAGCACTGCGAAGCCATAGTTAGACCGGTTGTAATATTGATGAGCTCATTTTACCTCGCAAAGGGAAATCAATCAATGTGAGAATGGCGCCCTCATTGAAGGGGCGCAAAAACAAGTCCCGGACACCAGACACCCCAATCTGCTTCAATGACTCCTCTGACAAAATATCAACATGCTTCAACAGATCTGCAAGGAGCCAGTGAAGGGAGTGATGGAAGCTGACCCATCCTTCTAGTACGTTGAAATCGACGATCTGATACTGTGCATCACCAAACTCGACCTCGTGCAGCATTGGTTTTGAAAATTTTTCCTTGTCGAGCCTATCTGTCGAGAGAGTACAAACGGCGAGGATTTCCCGCACGACAGTCGTGATTGCTCCTACAAGCTGCGTCGGGGTCGCAAATGCGAAGGCTTCACCGTAAACTTTGATGACGCGGGAAAGCGAAAGTGTTACGTTGAACACGCTGATCCACACATCCGTCTCATACTCGACGTGACTCGAGGCAACGCGCTTGTTTGCGTTGATACACATGAACACCTGGCATACTTTGACAAACTTGCGTATGAAGGCTGGGTGACGAGCGATGAGCTGTTGGACAGGTCGGTTGTGACAGAGATACCGGAGATCACTAAAGACGGGCATGAAGCGTTTGCTTCTGAATGGGGGGCTGTCAACGTCTATGTCTTGTTTGGCAGGAGATGTGGTGAGGATGTGCTTGTCCTCAATGTGATTGGTGAAGAAGTTGACGATGATGTCAAGTAGACGTGTCATGAGATCGTGTTGAGAAACGATGTGCAGGGCAACGGATGGTGCGGTGAAAAGTTGGAGGGCGAAATACTTTATGGATGTTTCTGCTTCACGGTCAACCAGAAGATAAGCGTCAGCGACACGGTGGTAGATGCTGGCAAAGTGGGACGCTGCAATAGTCAAAATGTGCTTCTGGCAACGAGCAACGTTGTGGCGTACCGATGGCAATCTTATGGGGATGCGAAAGTGTCAAAATCGACGCATAAATTGCTTTCAAATGTATTCGGGGCTTCTTCCACAGTCGAGTGTGATAGACGAATAACCAATCAATGCGACATGGACGCGCCAGATCTTCAGCGAGGTTTGGGATTTGCGGACCAGAAGTGAAGAACGTGTTCTCCCGCCGTCTCGGCGACAAAAGCTCGACAGCGATGATTTCTTTGATTATCAGTGTATCCGCCCCCAGCCGGCTTCGAGTGAGATCAAGCAGCCACTCTATAATGACACAAGCAACCTGCTCGCGAAATGTATCGTATGCACGACGGATCGTGACACCGAGTTCAATTTTTGTCATCAAATGCGCTGCTTCGAGGAGCCGGGGGACGTCACCGTTGATGTCGATTATTTCCCGGCCCGCATCGTCAATAGAGTGCGCCATGATGCTTGCAGTCTTCTTATCATGACCGGTGGTCTCGCATATAAGCTTGATGACCTCATCAAATGAGTGCTTGTCGTCGTTCCAGACGATGATGGCATATTGGTCCTTTTGCATAGGATCTGCTGAGGGCTGCAATCGTAGGTCAGCCTCATGCGAAGGCACCGTCGCTTCATCCGGGGAGTAGTCCAGGGTGTCAAGGATAAAGTCAAGTGCATATGCAATAGTGCGGCTCATGAGATCACGTAGGTCGGGCGGGATAGCGACTCTGTATGGGTAATTTTCAACGAATGGAATCTCCTCAGATATAGAACGCTGTACGGCTCGAGGAGTGGAATCAACTGCGCTCAAGGATTGTTCAATCTGCGCTTGGATATGGGGAGCAAGTGGGTGGAAAGGACATGAGATAGGTTTACGCCATGCCTCGATATCTCCGCAATCGCAACAACCCCCAGCCTGTTGAGCGACGAAGAAGCTGACATTATGATCTGAATGGTCACTGGAATGAAAGCAGCGACTACAGAGAACGCAACTATCATCGAGAGCGCAGTCTCTGAAGGGGTATTGTGAATGATTGACAGGATAGCAAGCAGGCTACTGACTTGCAACGAAAACAACTCTCTCCCTTGCTAAAGATATGACCACATGGCCTTCCTGGAATGATAGGATCCTCTGAACCGGCACCAGCAAAGCCTAGATCTGCTTGAACGTTACTGAGAGTAGCATGCATCGGGAGGCTGGAATTGGATAGCGGGAGAAAGAGATGTGAATACGGTCCCCAAAATGCATCATAAAGTTCTGATAGAACCTCTGCACGGGTTGCGGGAGAGAATATATACTTTCGTGAACTTGGCATTGTTTCGAGGGCGTAGCGGAGTCGTGAAAGAGGATCTGATGGTCTGTCGCGAGGACTCATCGTTACTGGATGCCTGGAAGCGTTGAACAAAGATATAAAACTGGACATTTCAGTTCAACATGAACTTTCAATTGATCCGAAATCAGACAGACATAGACAGAAGCTTATAGCGATGGAGGGTCTGAGACTCGTGCCAGAGGCTGGCGGCAGTAGTTCATAATATCATGGAGGTAATCATGATTATGTAAGCAGCAGCTATTCCACAGACTGGCAGTACTTGCTTCGCACAAATTTTTAGAACATCAACTTGATCATTGCCATCACCACCCATCAATGCATCACCCATCACCTCAGTGTATCGCGTTTACTTAGTAGGTGAGGACTGCCATTCGCACACTGGAATAGGTGTTGAACGTGTCAATGTTCTAAATATTGGTAAGTTGCTAGAGTCTTCCTCTTGCTTGAACCATGGAGGTGGTGCTTCCACAAAACGCCGATAACAGACACCTCAGGATTCCTCTTTGCATGCCGGCTCACCAAGCTTCCATGTAATTGTTTCGGTTAGTATGTAGGCCGCCGAGATGGCATCATCGACGTCATGACAACTCTTTATGCTGTGGTACTCATTCATGTAAGTTCGATCTTATTGGTGACTTGCCCTTCTCAGTTCCTTCAGGATGTCCTAGGATGTAGTATACCGTAAGTACGGTGATTACAATGAACACTGGTTGCTATGTTCTTCATGACAAGATCAAAAACTCTTTGTTCTCATTATTTTGGTTCTTAAGGGCATATATTAATGCACCTATCAAGGTTTGGATATCAAACACACTGCCTTCATATCGTCATCGCTGCTGACCTGTCCATGTGTCTTTATCTCAGCGAATCAATTGACGGCGGTTCATTACGAAAACCTATTGTGAGGTGTTAACTTCAGACAATAAACGAAGGAGTATCACACGACTTGAATATTTTCTGGGTTTGCCTAGGCCCATCCCTCACAAGGGTTAAAAAGAGCTGCGGAAGACTGCGGGTCCTCCTAATCTCTGTTTCAAATTCAACATATATGTCCGCTTTTCAGTTATTTCTTGCATCATTGGAAGATGATGGTCGTCAAAAAGAGGCAAGCATCGCTTCAACATCGCCTTAAGACATCCTCATTAGTGTCAATTTCAGTCCATACACCACATCACTAAGGTGACGCCATCTTCTGCATTGAAAGCGTCAAAATCCGTTCGACTTTCCAACGTCTCACCAAATTTGAAACATGAAGAAATAACCCCACCTATTAGTGAAAATATTTCCCATGAATTTGTACTTGCGACTGTGAGTGGCACCAAAGCTTGAATTTTTGTCAGTTTAACAAGCTTCAGAAAAAGCCAAAGTCTAGCAATGCAGCAAACAATAAGATTGGTGGATCTGTTCTGGGCTCCTCGTTCACCCTTTTCAAGCATCAAGCGATGGACCTCGAGTGGCTGCTCGCCCGCGAGAAAGCAGGACAAGGAGGCTCAATACTCGCGCACGAGATGGGGTGTGTGCAATGTGCATAAATGAACCTTCAATCACTCATTAAAACTCGAAGTCTCGGAAAGACCGTAACTTCCATAGCGTTGATAAAGAAGACGCTCCAAGAGTCGAAAGCAGCAGATCTTAAGAAATCCCCTGGGGTTCCTTCTAAGAGTAGTGGACCCGTGAAAGCTCTCCCAAAACGACCGAAGACGACACTGTAAACCCGATTTTCTCTTATTACTGGTGTCTCGTTGACACTGCTATGAAGGGTTGTTGTCCCTAGTGTATCTCTCCGCGAACAATGGATGCGCGAAATTATGAAATTTGGTGATGGACTATCAGCGAAAGTTCATGATGGGCACATGAGTAGGTAGATTGCCAGACCTGCCCACACATGCTAAAATTCTCATCAATATAGGTGTAGACGCTCTCGCGGATGCAGATGTCATCGCAAGTAAGTACTTCCAAGAAACTACCCGGTGCTACCTAACGTCCTGCGTAGATCACTACGTATCAGCGAATAGGACGTCGAGCGAGCAAGGATCCTAAGGATCCAGTTTTTCTGACACGCTGGTCCCGTGTCATTTTAGGTAGCGTGTTCATGACATGAAGCGACAACTACCTTCACTGAGTACAAATTGTTGCAGATGAATCGCATAAGGTTGTGGCTTTGGGTGCTTGGCACAAGGCATGCATAGCTTTGCAAAAGTTTCAAGGGCTTTGTCTTACTGGCACCCCGTTCGTAGTGAGTTTGTAGTGATTCGAATACAATTACTCAACAACAAAGCATTAACAACGGCTTGTATAGAACAAGCTATCCGATATCCAACCCCAGCTCAGGTTTCTTGAAGTCACAGATGAACGTGGTCCGGCTGCCGAAAGCACCGCTTTTGCTGTGCGCGGCAAACGTGGATACTTCTCCAAGGTTTCCGCACACGTAGTCGCGGTATGTTGTTGCTCCGCTATGCGCAGTCATTGAAATGAACCTGTTATAGGATCTTCTTACGAATTGTGCGCGATACAGGAGAAAGGTAGATGTAATTCAGCTTCCGAATCTAGAAATCAAGACTGTTCATGTGTGGCAAACACAAGGGGAGAAAATGATACACGATTGGGCTCGTTCCGGTATCAGGGATTTCGATATGGCGTGGCTGAGAGCCAGGCAAGGTAATGCATTCGTCTGCATATATGGTGTGTAGATCCTTCTGATAGTCGTTTCCCTAGCATGCGATCATCCATTACTACTCATGGGCGTCTTGGGGCAGATAATCAATGAGCAAGGCCTGAATGCTGATGTAACTTCTGATGCAGTGGATATGTACGGACGTGGACTTGGTCCCGATCCGGAAGTTCTCCCGTTAAGCCTTCAGCCATTCGCTCGGCTGTTTGGACATGCGTATGTCTCAAGTAAAATCCGCGCGGTGATGAATATCATCACAGGAGTACCAGAAGGCCAGAAGGTGTTGGTTTTTGTATGTCGTTCTGCCGTTTTCTTAGACTTGTCTCATGTCTACCTACCTAGTGCTGTTTTAGGGACACAATGGATCTGCTGGAGGTCCAGATGAAGAAACTGAAGATAGGCGTGGACCAATGTTCGTATGATAAGCCTATTTTATGTACGTTGGCGTTTGAAAGCTATGCTTATCGTTAGATCATGGCGAACTCTCGACCCAACAACGTATGGCAGTCCTTGACTCTTTCGCGAACAATTTCCGCATGAAAGTGCTCCTGATGTCCATTGATGCTGGTGGTGTCGGACTCAATATCACTGTCGCAAATCATGTCATTCTCGTCAACCCGTGGTGGAATCATTGCAAAGAGGTGAGTGATTAAAGCGAAACGCATTGTCATTGATGTAGAAGGCCAGCAACTTAGATGCAGGCTATTTCTCGATGCCACCGATTTGGCCAAGACAAGACAGTTTTTGTGTATAAGGTTATCACACAGGACTCTGTGGAGACTGATGTTATAAAGTGTCAAGAGGAGAAGAAGGATATCATTGAATACGTACTAGACTTGATTGCGCTTCCCCCTATCCTCTGAGCTTGAGATAATGTTTTATAACCTTACCGTACACAAGGTGCCTGCCGGCACAGCTCGGCCCTCTCTCAAGCTTATTAAGTCCGATCAGTTATCACGCCAGCACCCATACTTACACGCGATAGTACAAGCGGGAGTAAGCCCCCCGCGAACAGGGCTATGTCCTACATAGGGTTTTCGACCCCGAAGGACAATAAAATTGATTTTTTTTGAAAAAAAACAGGTCTAATCAGTGTCATTGATGCGTAAGCCAGGCGCGCGTCACCGGCTCCAGAGTCCAGACTGAAGATAAGAGAGAATTCCAAGGCGTCATGTTATGGACTAAATATCATGGAACGTAAGGCGGCATCAGTTGTGGCTACCTTGAATTGCTGAAACACGCCTTCACAAACTTCTGCCCTTCAGATAAGACGACAAGGCAAGACCGCAGACCCTTCAAACACCACTCCATTTCCAACCAGGGAATAATACAATCACTCCAAAAAGCCTGGAATATATGATCGAGCGTGTCATCCCATGGATTGGGGGCGCGCGAGAGATGTACAGCCCAGTTGTGACAGGCGTACTTGAGAGCGTCGGAAGTTGATTGACTTCGTTCCTGTGCTTCGCTTGCGAACCTCCGAAAGGCATTCATAGCATGAAGTATCTCCCTGTTTAGTAGAAGAAGGCTTTCTGGTAATGTAGAGGTGGAATGACGCTGCTGTCTTAATGCCAGGAACACCGGAAACATTAAAAAATCTGGCAAGGTCTTGATCTGCTGGATTACTTGGAAAGCTGGCAGTAAAAGCACATCGTTGATAGCGGTATGTTCGTTGATTGCTTCCGATGTCCTCACGAAGTCTTCCATTGTCACCCAGACGGAGGCCGCGGGAGTGGACTGCCACACTTGACCATGGGGAGTCTGCAGCCAGTCTCGCCCACATGGGGTCTGCAGCCAATCTCGTCCTGCCTGGGTCTGCAGCCAGTCTTCACCTCCCTGAGTCTGCAGCCAGTCTCGTGCTCTGTGGGTCTGCAGCCAGTCTCGTGCTCCGCGAGTCTGCAGCCAGTCTTTCCCTCCCTGGGTCTGCAGCCAGTCTCTTCCTTCGTTGGTCTGCAGCCAGTCTTGTCCTCCCTGGGTCTGCAGCCAATCTTGTCCCCCCTGGATCTGCAACCAGTCTCTTACTGCCGGGGTCTGCAGCCAGTATCGTCCTGTACGGGTCGGCAGCCAGTCTCGCCCTCCCTGGGTCTGCAGCCAGTCTCGTGCTCCGTGGGTCTGCAGCCAGTTGTTCCCTCCCCGGGTCTGCAGCCAGTTGTTCCCTCCCCGGGTCTGCAGCCAGTCCTGCGCTCTGTAGGTCTGCAGCCACTCTCGTGCTCTGTTGGTTTGCAGCCACTCACGTCCTCTGTGGGTCTGCAGCCAGTCTCGTCCTCCGTGGGTCTGCAGCCAGTCTCGTCCTCCGTGGGTCTGCAGCCACTCTTCCCCTCCGTGGGTCTGCAGCCAGTCTTCCCCCGCCTGGGTCTGCAGCCAGTCTCTTCCTGCCTGGGTCTGCAGCCAGTCTCGCCCTGCCTGGGTCTGCAGCCAGTTTCGTCCTCCGAGGGTCTGCAGCCAGTCTCGCACTACTTGAATCTGCAGCCAGCATCGTCCTGTCCAGGTCTGCAGCCACTCTCGTCCTCTCTGGGTGTACAGCCAATCTTTCCCTCCCTGGGTCTGTAGCCAGTCTTCCCCTCCGAGCGTCTGCAGCCAGAATCGTCCTACCTGGGTCTGCAGCCAGTCTTCCCCTCCGAGCGTCTGCAACCAGTCTCGTCCTCCGTGGGTCTGCAGCCAGCGTTGTCCTCCGTGGGTCTGCAGCCAGCGTTGTCCTCCGGGGGTCTGCAGCCAGTCTCGTCCTCCGTGGGTCTGCAGCCAGTCTTGTCCTCCGTAGGCCTGCAGCCAGTCTCGTCCTGCCTGGGTCTGCAGCCAGCCTGGTGCCCTCAAGGTTTGCAGCCGGTCTCGGCTCGCCTGGGTCTGTGACCAGCCGCGTCCTGCCTGGGTCTGCAGCCAGACTTGCCCTCCCTGGGTCTGCAGCCAGTCTCGTGCTCCGTTGGTCTGCAGCCAGTCTTTCCCTCCCTGGGTCTGCAGCCAGTCTTGTCCTTCGTTGATCTGCAGCCAATCTCGCCCTCCGTTGGTCTGCAGCCAGTCTTGTCCTTCGTTGATCTGCAGCCAATCTCGCCCTCCGTTGGTCTGCAGCCAATCTCGTGCTCCGTTGGTCTGCAGCCAGTCTTCCCCTCCTTGGGTCTGCAGCCAGAATCGTCCTACCTGGGTCTGCAGCCAGAATCGTCCTACCTGGGTCTGCAGCCAGTCTCGTGCTCCGCGGGTTTGCAGCCAGTCTTTCCCTCCCTGGGTCTGCAGCCAGTCTTTCCCTCCCTGGGTCTGCAGCCAGTCTCGTCCTTCGTTGGTCTGCAGCCAGTCTTGTCCTCCCTGGGTCGGCAGCCAGTCTTCCCCTCCTTGAGTCTGCAGCCAGTCCTGTCCTCCTTGGGTCTGCAGCCAGTCACGTACTGCCTGGGTCTGCAGCCAGTCTTGTCCTGCCTGGGTCTGCAGCCAGTGTCTCCCTCCCTGGGTCCATAGCCAGTTTTCCCCTCCAGGAGTCTGCAGCCACTCTTGTCCCGCCTGGATCTGCAGCCAGGCACGCCCGTCCACAGTCCCCAACCAAGATTCTAATTCTGAAGTGCGATCTCCTCGAAGCCACAGCATGCAGATGACAGTTGACAGTGGCTCTGGTGGCTGAACAAGGAACGCTAATGTGTCTTTCAACCTACGGGGGTCCTCAGGTTGCATAGCTTGGCTGTGCTTCGTCAGTTCTGAGAGCGCATCTAAGAGGGCTGTGCTTTTTGGAATCTGTTTTATCATCAAGCGAAGAGCAGAACCAGCGAGTAGGGAGTGGGGTGATGCGATATCGCGTACTTCAGGGAGGCCGCAGTTTGAGGGGTCGGAAACATAGTCGCGAATGGACGAGTGATAGATATTCACGGGGAGAGTGCTGTCTGTAGGGATATCCATGACAGACCGTAGCTGTATCAGCGTTGTCTGCACATCCTTGCCCAAACCAGGGCCGAGAAGTGTTGAGATTTGCGAGATGGGCAGAGGGTCTGTGAGGGCAGCAACGAGGGACAAGTGCAGGTATGCCCGCTTGGGATCGGCACACGTGGAGAGGATACGGTCGTATAACTTGTACACATCCGTTCCTGGTAGCAGCGAGCTCGTGAGCTCGAGCATCAGCTGCAACCGATCGCGAGGATCGTTGTCTTCATCGTTGATTATAAACTTCATCATTGTAGACGCCACGATGAAACGTCTGCCAGCCCGGCTCGCCAGCTTCGCAAGGTCAGCCTCCGATGGCTGCGGGAAATCGGGATGGCAACTTTCCAGCTCTTTGAAGGAATGCCGCAAGAAAGTACAGATATCGTTATCAACGTCCACGCCGTCTAAAGAGATGATGCCACCCTCCCCAGAAGTTCTCACGGGTATCTCGCGCACCAACGGGCGCACCTCGTCGTTCTGGAAGACTTTGCTAATATGCGATTCCGAGCGACTTGTGAGCAGAATGTGGGTCACAGGTAGATCAGGGTCACGAAGAGCCTGTGCAAGGGAAAGGATGAGATCGGTAAGCTCTGGTTCAGACGTGCATTCATCAAGCGCATCGACAACAAACGACAAAGGCGGACATCCGCGCAATCTGAGTCGAAGCCACCGGAGAGGTCGCAGAAAGAGGGCCTCCATCTGGTCGCAGAGAGGTGTGTCTGGGTCTAGTAGAGCGGGATTGTCCTGGATAACTCTGTTCACATCCTTCCGGATGCTGGGGAAATTGGTGGTGAGCTGGTAGACAAGTGTCGCAAAAAAATATCCAGCCGTGCAGCGTTTCGTATGCTTGCGCGAGAAAAAGAACGTCCCTGCCAGCCGCTTTTCGACGTTCGTCTCTTCTGTCACTTTTAGACCTCTCATCCTCTCAGCTACTGTGAACGCAACAGCAGATTTTCCGACGCCTGCCGTGCCATGCAGCCAAACGAGCTGATTCTTGTCTGTGTCGTCCAGGAATCCGTGGATGTATTTGAGGAGATCCACCCGGGTTCCTTGCAGACATTTTGGGTGGGGCTGACGTTCGCGGGAGTTATATTGAGCACCCTTGACAGCAACCTCGGACAACTTCGCCCAAGTTCCTTGAAGGACTGTCAAAGAGGTCGGAGAGCATGCTGGGGATAAGAGATGGAAGTACTGACAGTGATGATCACTCATTGACGAAGGTTGTGATATGCGAGGTACAATGAATCAATTGAAAGTACTAGCTGGGTTCGAGGGTGTGATTAGAAATAATCTGGGCAATAGTTATGGACGACGTACGAGGACTTGAATCAAAGGTTGTAAGTCGTGATTAGATCGCGGAACAATCCAGCTGTCAATCAATGGAGAGTACGAAGCGTTATGAAGATGGGATGGATGGAATCAATCTATTCTGCTATGGAAAGCTCGCTGGATGGTTGTGGTATGCAGTTGAGGGACGAGTAGGTGCTCGCTGTTCAGTGCTTGCAGGAAGACACGAGGCTGCTGTGCGGCTTCACTATTGCACAGCCAGACAGAATCACGTCGGCAGTGCTCAGCGCTGCAGCACTAAGTCATGTGTGATCTGTGTTTGCGTGATTCTCTAGCCTAAATCTTATGATTGTGATCGATTGCATTCAACAGTCGATTCCGAGGGTCTTGCCTCGCGTGTTTGTCACGTGCACATCAGCGAACCAATGAACATAAGTATTCGATATATTGTCGTCTATTCTTTGCTGCGCAGTGCGAAAATAGCATCCAAGTCGTTGCGCATGGTACGTTGTAGGCTGTTGCAGGGCTGACAATGACATGGGTCGATCGACCTGCGGGTGCCAAAATTTTCAGAGGCCTACCCATACCCACCCCGCTCTCACCACCGCACCCCATCCAGGAGCCGTTTCAACACAGAAAATCCCATTAGTACATAGACGAATATACGATTACAGTTCAATACCGCACGTATTGTCTACACCCAATGGAAGATAAATGAGATTCCAAGAAGAAGAAACAAATACAAAGATATTCTTTACACGGCAGGCCGGCGCGAACTTGAAGCAGCCGTCGTTGTAGTGCGTTCAAGGGCAGTCCTTATACTCCGCCCATTATCGCTCGCACTCCTGGTGGTCGAGTCACTTCTGGCGCTCTCAGCACTCGTTCCAGAGCGCATCCTCGGGGCGTGCGTCCTCTTCTGGCCCATGACTGAGTTGATGGTCGTGTCCCCTGAGCTGCCTTCCCGCCTGAAGTGCCTCATGACTGAGAGCCTCCTGGAAGAGTTGGGCCCAGTGTGGGCATGGTTTGAGGACGTGGGAGATGATGAGGTATAAGGGGGCGGGTTCATGCGTGATCTTTGAGATTGCGGTGACGCGGCGCGCTCATGCGCAGGTTCACCGTGGCTTTGGGCGCTCTTTCTGTCTGGGGTGCCTGGTCGGCTTGACGGTTGGGTAGCAAGGAATGGAGTGATTACATCGGCTGCATCGCTGACGGGTGATAACACAGAGGTAATATGGGGAGACAAAGGCATAGCATGCCCAGGGGAAGTGGGTGAAGCAATGTGGAGCGAATGGAGACTCGTTACTGAAGGGACGTTGCGAATATCATTGGACTGAATAGTGTAAGGAGAGGTAGACATTGCAGCTGATGTTTGAGGGTATCCCGACGGTGCGAGGGGAGCGCGAGTTGTCGAGTCTTTGGTCACCGCAGCGAAGTATGAACCATTCGATATGGGCGGTGTCATTTTAGATGGGAACTGCGCTGCTCTTCTGCGCTTCCGGCAAATAATGAAGCAAAAGAAGCCGCATAAGAGAAGCAGTAGAACCGTTCCTCCGACGACACCTCCAACAATCGGACCAACAGGAGTTCCTGAAGATGAAGAACTGGATGAAGAAGACGAAGAGCTGGGAAGGGGTGATCCATTCAAGTCACCTCTTGCTAATAAAAGTCAGTGCGCATTTGACTGACATAGTCGAATGAGCCTACCAGCAACGCTCGTAGCAGAGGCAATGTTCTTGTCAAATGTCCCATTGGAGTAGTTACTAGCTGCAAGATCGTTCATGATAAGGGAGCTTAGCGAACCTGTTATCAGGACTTACGATTGTTGCTCGCATAATAAGGTATTATTGCGGCGTTAAAAGGGAGCCTTATTCCCGAATCCCAAGGAAAGTAACTTTGAGAGATACGTAAGAAAACCAGATCAGTAGAAAAGAAGCGTATATAAACCCACGTTGTTGTTGACGTCAATCCACCGCAATTCTTTATCCATGCATCCCAGCTATGCCCAAGTTTACTACAGCGAACTGCGAGTGGACCTAAGACTTACCTCACCAAAGAGGGGGATTCCGTGGCACAAAACGTACAGGCACTTAGCAAGTTGTAACCTGCCCAGGAACTGTTCATAGTGCCCATTCTCGTTTTAAAAAGTCACGCCGAGTTTACACAAATGTGACTTACCAAGTGCATAGGGTCGCATTTGAGCTAACAGGAACGAAGGAGTCTTCAGAAGAGGAAGGGGAGATGGTACCACCTGAAGCGACTCAGGCGTATCACAACGAAGAGTATAGGTGAAGGCTTACTACTTGTATTATTCGGGCATGAACTGTACACCGAGGCTACTATGTCACATGGCGATGTCCCCTGGGTGTTCGTGGACCAACCTGGACATGACATTTTGGCTCGATTTGCTGTTAGCAAGGTTGAGAGAGCTTATGAAGAAGCTGTGCAAAAGATGCTACAGAGCCAGAAACGCAATCGAGATGGCCGCAGTGAAGCAATGACCTGTAAGCCGACCGCTAGCGGTAGTGAATGGAACCAGGAGAGAAAACAGTGACGACGAATAGAGGACACAAGCTGCGAGGCAGTGACCGGTGAAGGCTGGGAGATGATGCACGGCTAAACGCGGGCCATAAGTCTTGGATAGTAGTAGGCGCGCCCACTGTCACTTCTCGGAATAAAGCCCCGTGGACCAAGTTACGAATGGCCATGATAGGAATAGGTGGATACTGCCGTCTTTACAAACTGGGACAGTTTTACCGAACTTCGAAGATGGGCCTGACTCCTTGGCGTCAAAGTATGCGGGTAATAAAACAATAGCCGTATGTACGGCCTGAAACGATTCGGGTGCTGCTTCCAGGTGCATTTCCAAAGTCATTTTGAAGGATAGGTATACTATGTGTGTTCCCTATGGAATTACCGTATAACTACTACTTCATTATCGAGTTGTTGACCAGTAACGTCGGTTGTGGGCTTAGGTCACGACCGTCAACCATGACAAGCCTGAGAGTACTCCCACGTGTACACTTCAAGCAGTCGAGCTCATTCGACTCACAGTGGGTCCGGTCCACGCGCAGGCCCATCAGTCTGGTGGCGGGTCACCAGACAGGCCTGAGACGACTGCCGTCCTAACGATAAGTTCCCCACAGCCCCTAGTGCATCCTCCTAACCTGTTCCTCCAACATGGTGTCCTTGTGTTTTTATCGTCTCGTGTCTATAATTCCATATATTTCGACTATCCTGGCCGTACAAGTTCATCCAGTCAAGCGCAATGTCGTCTCACCTGCCACCTGCACTAGCGAATACTCATGGATGAACGACGGTCAAGGCCACTCAGCTTGTCTCACTGTCGCTTATGTCGAGGGTGCATGTTCTGAGAACAGCATGTCTTTTTTCCCTTGCGTCTTGGTTGCATACTCATATCCACACTCTAAGACTATGACCAACCAGTACTGATAAACGGCTATTCGTACTCCTTGCCGAATTCTTCGACCGCAAATGCATGTTATTGGTGAGTGGGGGTGATAGCTGCGTCTCCGATTATTCTGATATTGGAGTAGTTCTTGGTCGTCCTATAATCTTATGATGGCGTGCACTCTGTGTCAAGGCAATACTAATACTTCTATCTGGGAGCAAGTCATTTATTTTGTATTCCTCGGGAAACATTAATGATTATATAGATGGGCTCAATGGGCATCCGGATGCACCACCAACTCATCGTGGACACAGGAGTTTGTTCAGGTTTCATGATTTGTTGAGCTGGGCTCACAATATCTCACAGATATTTCCCTTCTGGATATGCGCTTGCTGGAGATGCTTCCATACCTTACTGGGCTACTATCAATCGTGAGTTGGTTCTGTCTTCCGAATATGCGATGCCAACTGACGAGTTTTTTTAGCGGCAACATGGACATACGGGGCTTTCAATATCATAAATGCGAGCGCTACTTATCAAGCGAGTATGTTAGTTTGTTTTCGTTTCTTCATCACCGATGTTGATCTGCCCCAGATTCTTCCTACATAACCCCGAGCGCCTCATCGTCATCTAGCGGTTCAAGCTCAAGCCCATCATCTAGCAGTTCAAGCTCAAAATCAACTGACGTAGGTGCGATAGTTGGCGGTACCATCGGAGGCGCAGCCACACTCTTGCTTCTCGCCTTTGTCGCCTATCTACTATACAGACGTCACGTATACAGGAAAGGAGTTCATGCCTCTGCCAGCAACCAACAAGGAACGACCCTTATGTCAGGCACACATAACCGTTTCCCCTCCGAGACATCCAACTTCACTTCAATGTCTGGCCCTCTTGCATTGTATGGGCAGTCCGTATCTCCGTCGCAGCAGCATGAGGTTTCATATTCTCCACAACCTCAGACTGCATACCCATCTCTGCAAGGTTCATTCTCACCTCTTCCGCGGACTGATATGTCCGTCTATACGACACATACTAACAACGGCCAACGTTCCGATGTCATACCGATGGTTTAACTGTAGGGTATTTATTACAAGTTATTTATATCTTGAAATGTCGGACGCGCCCGCATTCGGTACTTTATACCTATTATCCCCTGACCAATCTCCTTGCGCTTTTACTTATGTTTTTATGACAAGGCAGGGTGGGATTTTCTTACCCCGCATTCCATCAGTATGTCATTTATGCTATCGTTCCCGCTGTATTATGACAACGTTATTATAATCAGGATACTACTGTTGTTACATAAAATAACAATGTTCTGATTGAAATCACATGCGATGGAATACTTTTGTCATTCCTTCGTTCTCTTCCCGACCCAACTTGTCCAGTTGGCGACTACACAGCCTCGCGGCCCGAAGGCACAATCCCAACGCCGATCAATCCAAAGCGACGTAGCCACCCGAAGTTCCAAGTTTTACAGACAAAGGCTAATACTACTCGCCGAATTTTGGAGATCTTCAAAAATTCGAGTGGGCTGATGCATAGCGGCGAGAAACCTGAATTAATGTAGCCCACGTCACAGGCGCTGAATTATGATTCATCGATTTGAATTCAACCTGTGGCGCAATCTGAAACGGTTCGGATACAGATGCCATTTCTGAAGACAAGTATGTGGTGTTGATGGCATGTGTCTACTACTAGTAATACTTATACTTGTAGGGATTCGTCGTATGCACATTACTCGTGATCATTATATAACTATCCACCATTTATTCAGTATAGCCCTGACGGGCCTCCCTGGACCTGCTATCCTTAGTTGTCGGCAGTTGCATCTCAAATTCTTTCTGTTATACTTTCGCCCGGCGGCCCTTCCACCCAGCGTGACAGTCTAAGAAGTCGGCAGTCACGCAAATGTCACTTAAGTTACGACATGTCACATAGGCTGGTTTCAAAGTCAGCTAGCGCAACTTGGTCAGGACTCAGTTACAGCTACATACCTTCATATCGATAGACCAGAATCCATATTTTTGTTTGAAAATGGATGGTTTCATTTCCAAATCTCACGGACTTGATATTCACCGCTAGGCTCTAGCACTTTGATTCATCAGGCAAGAACATTGCGTCCGGTTCTACGGTCCATATGCCATGATTCTCTCGAGGTCACCAGACATGCCTCTTCCGAGGGCTGGAACGTGGAGATAAGAGCGCGATGGCATTCAGATAACTTGCATACTTGTCTGTATCCCTTGCCTTCTGGCAGTGCGTCTTAGCCCACACCATGGTCACGTCCTCGGGTTTCTATCTAGTTGTGTCTGTGATTTTAGGTGTTTCGACTACCATGGCGGTACAAGTGCATTCAGTAAAGCGCGGTGTAGTCTCACCTGCCAACTGCACTAGTGAATACTCATGGATGGACGACAGTCAAGGCCACTCAGCTTGTCTCACTGTCGCTTATGTCGAGGGTGCATGTTCTGAGAACAGCATGTCTTTTCCCCCCTTGCATCTTGGTTGCATACTCATATGCACACTCTAAGACTATGACCAACCAGTACTAATAAACGGCGATTCGTACGACTTGCCAAATTCTTCGATTGCGAATCCATGTTATTGGTAAGTGGGGGTGATAACTGTGTCTCCGATTATCCTGATATTGGAGCAGTTCTTGGTCGTCCTATAATCTTATGATGGCGTGCACTCTTTGTCAAGGCAATACTAATACTTCTATCTGGGAGCAAGTCATCCATCTTGTATTCCTCGGGAAATATTAATGATTATATAGATGGGCTCAATGGGTATCCGGATGCACCACCAACTCATCGTGGACACAGGAGTTTGTTCAGGTTTCGTGATTTGTTGAGCTGGGCTCACAATATCTCACAGATATTTCCCTTCTGGATATATGCTTGCTGGAGATGCTTCCATACCTTACTGGGCTACTACTAATCGTGAGTTGATTTTGTCTTCCGCACGCGTGATGTCAACTGATGATATTTTAGCGGCAACATGGACATCTGCGACTTTCAATATCATAAATGCGAACGCTACTTATCAAGCGAGTATGTTAGTTTGTTTTCGTTTATTCATCACCGATGTTGATCTGCCCCAGATCCTTCCTACATAACCCCGAGCGCCTCATCATCATCTAGCGGTTCAAGCTCAAGCCCATCATCTAGCGATTCAAATTCAAGCTCAAAATCAACTGACGTGGGTGCGATAGTTGGCGGTACCATTGGAGGCGCAGCCGCACTCTTGTTTCTCGTCATTGCCGCATATCTGCTGTACAAACGCCACGTATACAGGAAGGGAGATCGTGCCTTTGCCATCAACCAACAAGGGACGACCTTGATGTCAGGCACACATAACCGTATCCCCTCCGACACATCCAACTTTGCTCAGTCCGTATCTCTATCGCAGCAGCATGAGATTACATATTCTTCACAACCTCAGACTGCATACCCATCTCTGCAAGGTTCATTCTCCCCTCTTCCACGGACAGATATGTCTGTCTACACTAGTAACAGCCAACGTCCCGATGCCATACCAATGGTTTAACAGTAGGGTGTTTCTTTTATACCTCGAAACGTCGGACGCGCCTGCATCCCGTACCTTACATCTATTATCTCCTGACCAATCTCCTGACGATTTTACTTACTTTTCTGTGACAGGCAAGGTAGGGATCAGGAAATTTCTTACCCCGCGATCTATCATGTGCATCATTTATACCGTCGTTCCCGGTGAACAATCATGATGCTATTGTTGTTGCATAAAATAACAATGTTCTGATTGAAATCACGTATGATGCGGGAATACTTGTGTCGTTCCTTCTTTCTCTTCCAGACCCAATGGCAACTCCGCAGACGTGAAGGCACAATCCCAACGCCGATCGATTCAAGGCGACATGCCCACCCTTTCGAGTTTTACAGGACAAAGGCTAATATTACTTATCAGACCTTCAAAATTTTCTTGAGTGGGTTGATGCGTGGCGGCGACAAACTGAGTTGTCGAGTAATAAAAGTAAGCTACAGCCGCATTGTAGCCAAGTCACAGGCGCTGAAAGCGCTGAATCATGTGCATGATTCATTGATGAATTCAATTGCAACCTGGTGGCGCAATCTGAAACAGATGGCCCATTTCTGAAGACTAGTATATATATTGCATAGTGTTGACGGCATATGGCCCTAGTCATATGTTGGGGTTCGTCGTATGATTACTCGTTAATTATCTTGTCGACGACGACGACGTAGTGGTTTGAAAGTTGACCAGGACCATTTACAAATTAGAACTTCAAGTTGTTTGACCTGACCTCATTCGAGCCTGTATTATTTTTGTTTGAAAATGGATAACAATCTCACAAACTCAATATTCAGCGCTAGCACTTTGATTCATCAGGCAAGCACATTGCGTCCGGTCTTATCATTGCCATGATTCCCTCGAGGTCACCCGACACAGTGCTTCTTCTGAGCGCTGGGAGATAAGAGCCAGTGATTGCATTCAATCGGATAACCCGCGTGCTTGCCCATATCCCTTGCCCTCTGACAGTGGGTCTTAGCCCACACCATGGTCACGTCCTCGGGTTTCTATCTAGTTGTGTCTGTGATTTTAGGTGTTTCGACTACCATGGCGGTACAAGCCTTGCATCCAGTCAAGCGCAATATCGTCTCACCTGCCAACTGCACTAGCGAATACTCATGGATGAACGACGGTCAAGGCGACTCAGCTTGTCTTACTGTCGCTTATGTCGAGGGTGCATGTTCTGAGAACAGCATGTCTTTTTCCCTTGCGTCTTGGTTGCATACTCATATCCACACTCTAAGACTATGACCAACCTGTATTGATAAACGGCTATTCGTACTCCTTGCCAAATTCTTCGACTGCAAATCCATGTTATTGGTAGGTGGGGGTGATAACTGTGTCTCCGATTATTCTGATATTGGAGCAGTTCTTGGTCGTCCTATAATCTTATGATGGCGTGCACTCTGTGTCAAGGCAATGCTAATACTTCTATCTGGGAGCAAGTCATTTATTTTGTATTCCTCGGGAAATATTAATGATTATATAGATGGGCTCAATGGGCATCCGGATGCACCACCAACTCATCGTGGACACAGGAGTTTGTTCAGGTTTCGTGATTTGTTGAGCTGGGCTCACAATATCTCACAGATATTTCCCTTCTGGATATGCGCTTGCTGGAAATGCTTCCATACCTTACTGGGCTACTATTAATCGTGAGTTGGTTCTGTCTTCCGAATATGCGATGTCAACTGACGAGTTTTTTTAGCGGCAACATGGACATCTGCGACTTTCAATATCATAAATGCGAGCGCTATTTATCAAGCGAGTATGTTAGTTTGTTTTCGTTTCTTCATCACCGATGTTGATCTGCCCCAGATTCTTCCTACATAACCCCGAGCGCCTCATCATCATCTAGCGGTTCAAGCTCAAGCCCATCATCTAGCGATTCAAATTCAAGCTCAAAATCAACTGACGTGGGTGGGATAGTGGGCGGCACCATTGGAACCTTGGCTGCTCTCTCGCTTTTTGCCGTTGGCGCCTATCTAATGTACAGACGCCACGTGTACAAGAAAGGAGCTTACGCCTCTGTCATCAACCGGCAGCCATTCATAGACAGAGGCGATGGTGCGGCAACTCGCATGTCACATAATCGTTTTCCGTCCGATTCATCCGACTTTTCTCAGTCGTACGGCTCTTCTGTGATGTATGGGCAGTCCTTGACTCCGTCGCAATATGGGACTGTGTACTCTCCACGGCCCCAGACGGCTTACCCCTCTCTGCATGGTTCATTCTCACCTCCGCCGCAGACGGGTACATCTCTCCACACCACAGGCAGCAGGGGACCCTCCGATGCCATACCGATGGTTTGAGTAAGTAAGGTGTTTCTGGCCTTGGATCGGACGCGTAAAAATTATTGTAATGTGGACTTACTGTCTTTGGGCCAGTCCCGTCTTTCACAATCTTTATTCATTTTGCTATGATGCGCAAAATTTAGGCAAAGCGGGGTCACGGAGTTTCTCTCTGTCTCCGCGCGTCCTGTCAGTATTTCGTATATCCCGTTGTTCCCATCATCTCGCGAGACATGAACTTCCGTCGTTATTAAAATACAATGTTTTTTATTTATGAGGAGATGTAGACATACTTCTGGTATTCTTTTGTTCTCTTCTAGAGACCCATAATTTGAATTTCATACCTACTCCACACCATTTTCAGTTTCCAATTCCCCGGATGTGAAGGCGCCAACTTGAAGATCAGAAGTTTGTAAACCAGTGCACCCCTAGTCATCCTTGCAACGAGTTTACAGGATGATTCAACAGAAGGTGATCATGCTCCCTCGGTAGGCTCGTCAGATTTAAAGCATCAAGTGGCATGAGGTTCCATAAGTCGGGCTATTACCATATCATTGGGTGCAAAGATTGTCACATCGATTGATGTTGCTACCTAGCTGACGCCTAATGGTACAAACAACGATCCTCCTCGAGAAACAGCAAAAGCCGCAAAAGTTCTAGAGCTCGCATAATTATGAATAGTAGAATTACTCCGCTAGCTTCTGCTGCAATACCTTGGCAAGATTCGAATGTTCACGAGGAGCCACACCTCCGTAATGAACTTGGACTTGGGTCTCGAACATGGGGGCGTGCCGCAGGAGAAGCATGATCAGCAAATTACCTCTTGGGATACCAATTGCAAGAGGAAACGAGTTCTTCTTGAGTTGCGAGTGTTTGCACAATTGGACGTGCTTGTAATGTATTCCGTAGGAAATTTAAAAATCGAAAATAATGTATGTATGCGCGGCACGAGGCCCTGTGTTGCCGATTATTCCCATAATAAAGAAGAAATGACTGCCGTCCTTCTATTTGGTCTGCCTATGTAGGGGAAACTAGATCATTACATACGTACATATTATCGAAAAGTCCGTCGAGTGAGTTCTTAATACACGTAACGGTACTACCAGGCAGTATGGCGACAGAGAAAGCTTCGCGGTGGGAAGAACCTTGTAGACTGAGGAGGCCGCTGTTATATCGTAGTTTGCGGAGGGGAATCTTTTGACTGACTTCCAACCCCGAAGCCAGGTGTGTATGCATCGAAAGGAAGGTGGAAAAGGATTGAGAGGGAGGTCGAAGGCAAAAACGATCGCTCTGAAGATCCGATATGCTTGAGGCCCCCAAGGTTGAATAGGGAGTCCCTGGGAAGAATCAAACTTTTACTGTAGGATCGTAATTTGGGACACACCGCAAATAAAATTTTGATCTGTGGCCGATTTCGCCCTCAGATCGGTCTTGCTGCTTCGTCGTCATCTAAAACGTCGTCATGCCCAACGTAATGACCGGAGCCTATCTTCGATGAACGTGTCTGGAACCAAAGATTCATAGTGTTAAACCGCTGCCAGATCATTGTTTGTCGAGCATCATCTCCTTGATCTCTACTTGCGAAGCAGACTCGATTACTTAGGCTAGGAGATGTTCTACGTCACTTGTCGGTGCTGACAAGATTACGCCCTCCGCGGATTTGAACGGCACGAGGATGCGCTTATTGAAGACTGCATTAATAATCTATCGCGATGTGGTCGTAAAGGTAGTGGTAGAATCGGGTAACCTATCAGTATCAGCGTCTCAATACTAAGGGCATCTAGTAACAATCAAGATGTTTCGGTGCGTGGATATATGACTTACTTCCAACTTGATTTCACCTGACTCGAGTATGCGTTGCAGTACATTTCACCCAGACATTACACAGATACAGATGGCCCAAGTTCTTCCCGACTCAAGTTTGCGCTTAAATTGTGCAAAATGAATTAATATTGACGAATAGGTTGGACAAAGTCGGAAAATAGCGTTGGAAGAGCTGTCAAAAAGGATGAAATTCTTCTGGGCAGCAATTAAGTCTGTAAGGCGTGCCAACCAATGAGTACGAGGCGGACAGATCAAAAGAAACCTAACTTGGGTTATCATACCAGTGGGAATAGTTAAATTGTCTAAAGGTGCTCGGTAGATGCTGAATTTATAGTTGCTTGCAGAATTTCGCCAACTGTTGGAGGCGCAACTGTGTGCTGTCGACTTGAAAGACCTGTTGAAGCAGCTTCACCATCGACATCCATGGTGTCTAAGCCCGCGCCCAGTTCTTTCTTGCGTTTCGTCGCCAAGAAATGCAAGTATGCTAGACTATGCTGTGGGGGCGGTGTCCGAGCGGTATTCATTGGAGGAGCGGCAAACCAGAACAGCTCGTTTGTGTCCGGAGAGCGATCAAAATGTTTTGCTAATAAGAGGTGTGAGCGGATTAGAAAACAATAGAAAAAAACCCACTCGTTTCGGGGGGAAGGTTGTCGACAATTGGGGAAACAGTCAAATTCCCTGCCGCGGTCAGCATGGTCCGGTCACGATTGTCCTCGTGCGTGTGAGTCTTAGGGGGACTGTGCACAATTTCGACCAGTCGGTCCTGTGGCATAGTAAGTATGTAAGTATAAAAACGGGGATTAAACATCACCACGGTTGAGTGGTCTATTCATGAATACTTGCCTTGCTGACCTCGGACATCCCTAGTTCTCCAAAGCCTTGCCATCTTGGGAGACTTTTCTCAAGCTGACGGACGATCGCCTCACTATCCCCGACCCTTTCTTCTGCAGCCACTGGTCCCTTTAGAGGAGTGGATTTGGCGGTCTGTGACTCGGAAGCTGGAGGTACAGCGGATGTTGGAGCTGTTGTCCTCAGTTTGGTTGTTGCAGAAGTGGAAGGCTGCATAACAAAGGGCTGCGGCGGTGCAGCGGGACCCGTTCCGTGGACCTTTTGGGCAGATGAGGGAGGTGGCGAATGTCGGGGCACAGGAAGAATACTTCTCTTCTGCCATTCAGTTTCGAGTACAGTCTAAACGCGAATAGAAAGCCCAATCTGTATTGCGCCGCGGACAAGAAGTGGAAACGTACTTTGAGAGTCTGAGCATCAGTAGCAATTTGACTATCTGGTTCGTTGTAGAACAATGCGTTCCAAAACACGAGCGACAGATCGGTATACGCGTTCAGCGCGTCCTTGTATCTGTTCCGTTCAACGCTTGACTTAATGGCGTTGATACATCGGGGCTCGGGTATAACCTATGAAATAGACATAATGTCCAACGTTCGTTTCCGCGGAATATTAGAAATACCTCATAATACTCTGGCCACTCTGATCTATCCACGAGATCCATAAATAATTGAGATAATTGACGTTTTCCGCGAGCTGGAGTCGTTGCAACTATAATTTCAACCACCTCTTCTATAGCGGTCTTTTGCGCTGCTGTTATTGTCATAGTGAAGAGGCGGCGTTGTTTTGAATTGTTTGTCAAAAGCTTTAAAAATTAACAAGAGTCTACAAACGTAATTGATTCCGCCTGAGCCTCGGGCCCTGAAGAATTTCAACTATGAAGGAACTTGATCTTGTTGCTATCTGCAATCAGAAATGAATTTCCTGTGCTGCTGCCTCCTACCGGCGGCTGCGTCATTTCCACTGGCTAATTATTAAACTAAGTATAGGAGAATAGACCAAACACAGATTCAAGCATGCATATCCAACGAGCTGTTCTTCTATTTCCATCTCACACGAGGAATGCTTCATTTCCTCAAATGCATCTGAATGCACCGGGATCGTCGTTGCTCATATCTGCCACCTGCGTGGCCCTTCGAAGTACCACCGGAAAGGAAATCTGTGGGCCATCATCGTAGTACTCAGACAACGAGGCGCACCGAGCGTGGTATTTCCGCTCCGCCGAGAATCGAGTGGAAGCTGAGATTTTGTTGCTCGAGTCAACGCGTGCCAGTGGGGGAAGTAGTCCTTTGTTATTACGGACCGACAGCCCATTAGAGTATGTCAATATTGATGCAACAATTTCCTTCCTGCAGCGGTTGGTCTGTCGCCTTCCTCAACAACACGCGGGCCTCCGAGGCTTCCTGCGAAAGCGGTGAGTTCAATATGAGCTATCGGAGTTCTCAGATGAGCTAGCCTCAGCCAGCTGCTTGGTCCACGCCTAATTACAATTGCAGAAATTGGTGCGAGCCGCTGGGGTCGAATGCTAATTTCTGCCGTAAAGCAGCTGTTCGTTGCCTGGGCCTTCATAGATTTGGACCTCGTTTTCTTTATGTCTTCGCACCTTTAGGGTTGCAACGGATGTACCCAACGAATTATATATATAAGCTTTCCTACTCACAGAATTGGCGTGAACTTCATCAGCATTCGTCCTCCTCGTCGATACTCAGCCGCCCCTTGACCTCCGCGCCATGATGCAGAGTCCAAGCCCTCTAGTCCAGCAGCCCAATTTTCGGCAGCACCATATACAGAGCGCTCAACTGGGTCCATCTCTTTCCCAGTCAAACACGTCGGATTGGGTCGCAGGCTTCTTAGAAAGATCATCCATCTACGACGCATACGATATACAGAGCGGTAGATGTTCTCTCCAAGATAGCGGCGCATCGACGACGTCGGCTCTACGTGCCATGGTCACCGGACCACCTATATCTTTAGATATACCCCCATCTTTAGCTAACTTTCGTACCATCGCCGGCGGCCATACCTCATGTGAGTGGTCCGACGCACTGCCTTTATTCTACCAGCAACAACTACACTACCCATACCCTGCATGCGATAAAAGCCCATCCTCATCACATTTTTCTTCTTCATCGCACTCTTATTGTATTGATCTTCCAACATCATCCAACATGGTTCTTCCACCTCATTCATCGCCGCCACTCCCACCTGCCGTGGCATTACCAGGGCCATCCACCACCCCTGCCGAGATAACGCAATCCATTCGCACTGCATGCGCCAGCTCTTCCAGGTCCGCGGCATCGCGCAACGCCAAAAGTGAAGGTTCAGGCCCAAGACCACGGGAAAAGAAGCATGCCTGCTGGATGTGCGAGAAATCTTTTGATAGGCCCTCCACATTGAGAAAGGTCAATATTATTCTGCCGCTATAAATAGCTAGCTCATGTCAAAAGTCTCTGCCTTGCAGCATTTGCTCGTACACACAGGAGAAAAAGGTATGTAACAAAATTGTTGCGGTCATGCGACGCTAAAACTTGAAATTGTAATTGTAGCATTCGTGTGTGACACTTGTGGCCGTCGTTTTGGCGTTGCGTCCAATCTTAACCGTCACGTTAAGCGGTGCATTCTTAAGCCCGTAAACACTGCGAATCGCACAAACCAGTTGACATCTAGTGACTCTGCTGGGACGTCACAAGAAGCCACATCCGTCCCGCCGGCAGAGGCTTCCGCTGTCTCAGGTGCTGCTGCATCATCAGATTCAGATTCGCGACCGAATAAGCGTGCTCGCGATGAATCGACTACGTCACCATCAGAACAGCCCAAGGCGTCCGCAAAGAGGCGCCGTCGTGCTCCGTCCCCGTCGCAATGGATACCGACATCCCTTCTTCCATTCAATCTTTTCCCCGTAGAGTCTACAAAAGCGACTACCGTTCCTCTCCCACCTGTTACGGCAGTCAAAGATGAGGTATCTAACGAGTGGGTTGAGGAGCGCAACTCATGGGATGAGAGTTTTGGCCTCACGCCATATCACCCTTGTGGGTGGAAAGGTACCCTCCCGGGCCCAGCCGTAGGGTTCGGCGGCAAAGATGTAGGGAACGTCGGCCTCGTGAATGGAGGGACGTACGTTATGGGAAGACTTGTTATGGTCTAACCATCTTGGCATCTGCCGTGTTCTTTCCTGGATTCTTGACTTTCTTGCTCATGCTGATAGAGCTGAGAGTTTTCTTGCCATTGAACATTCTTGCCGGCTTATTTGGACTTCCTTGGTTATAGTTTCGTCCTAGCATTTATTCCTCACACATCACCTACCCGCCAGCTCTACATCTGGCCTCATCACTATTTGCTTGTTTTTTTTGGCCCGTTAGGGGTTTTTGAAGTGCTGGTCATCGATTGTTGTCTTCACGCATCTAAATTACGATTGTTCCGAGTACGTACTGTAACGTTAGCTTGTTATGAGATTTGCGCCTGTATCGAGTATTATCCCGACGATAATCTATCCCGTTTTTGCTTTTCGCCAGTTTGAGCGGCCTAGAAACGTCTCCCAAAGCAAATTGGGCCTAGTGTTGACGTAGCTCCCTCTCACAGCGACTCGTGTTAGCCGTGAGTGCGGGCAGCTGACTCATCAGAGAATTTGTGAGTCTCCCCACTGGCAGGGTGCTTTACATTGATTGCGGTGGTTTTCCGACGTTATACATGACTTTATATTCCAATATGACGAAAACCTTTTCTATATCTGATCACAGATGGGCATGTATGACAATAGCTGCGGCTCACCAGTCTCTGATTGCGGCAATGTTTCGCCCACTGGCTTGGCCCAGGTACGGCATCCAGCGGAAACCACGTGCCTTGGGCAGCGCTCGGCGCCTGTTTCACTGGACTGACTGGCTAAGTTTTCGTTTGGAGAACCCTCTTCAAGCTACCTAGCAGGTGAAGAACCACGAGTACTGGAACTGTAAATTCGTGGGACTGGCCAGCACTGTTCTCGAGGGAGGGCAAAGAAGAACCAAGCTGTTAT
Source organism: Suillus americanus (assembly GCA_016695465.1). Lineage (NCBI taxonomy): Eukaryota > Fungi > Basidiomycota > Agaricomycetes > Boletales > Suillaceae > Suillus > Suillus americanus. The sequence continues at coordinate 47,992 of MU177937.1, read as the reverse complement.
CGATGATCAGGTCAGGACTAGTCTGCACCGCGTGTGCTACATGTGTCTATGCACGATCGTGACCCTGAACTCCGCCAGGCCCCCTGCTACCTCTACCCCTCGCTCCGTTGACCCACTCCGCTGGCCTACGCCTGCTCTTCCCCAATCCTGGCCTGCACAAGCCAGGCCGGAACGCCCCGTTGCATCGTGCAGGAACCTGGGAAGCAGGAAACATCAAAGTAAGTATCTCGAGATCTTGTGACATGTTCAGCATGAGGCAGCGTGCCGCTTCAGATGTCCGATATAATATTGACCGGTCACACATTCAACGTTGTTTTTTAAATTGTCCTCACAGAGGAGATAATAAAACCCGGTGAGCGTGGCGCCTGTATCTCCTCCAATTGTACATCTTGGAACCCCGACTGGCTGGTCGCGTGATGTTTTCGTGCGATTTGTAGGAATACCGACTCACAGTTTGCGGCATTCTCGTTACTAAGGCGGATAACCCCTAGGCGAATATGCTATCGGGGTTCGCTCTTTCCAAAGGCTCCCAATCATGATGTGGTGGGTCGGTGGCAGACCTATTAAGTACAGTAAGCACAAAGCCGTATGCACATCGCAACAAACGGTGAACTTCAGCCATTGGTACGCATCATCAAACCCCCAGCTATCCGGTGATGGATTTACCTGGGAAAATGTTTGCCTTTCCCAAGCCCCCCTTTCAAGGTTCTTCGGGTACGCTTTGTGGTGACTGCGCTAGTGATTAGGCAAAACGAAGAGAATTTTCTCTTCAAAGAGAGGAGAACAATTAGACATTTTCGGTCATGACCCACGCCATGATCAAAATTCTCGGGTTGCAACCCGCGCCAGATCGGGGTCGTACACTCCAGCTGCAACGCTTCGTAGAAGCCTGTTGCAGGTTTATTAGCATATCGCAGCATCCCCTCCTCCCATGGTTCCCACACACCCACCTCTCCGCCAACTTGGTGTCGATGTGGGGTCATATGGCATCTTCGTCAAGTTCTTGCTTCCTCGCAATGTATGTATGATTTGCAGGAGGCGTGACGTTGCCAGCAAATCGTTCGTCTTAGGTTATCCTCATCTCTCCGTATCACTGAAGATATTGATATTGTGTAGCATCCCGTAAGACTTTGTTCGTGATAGTGTCGAACTGCTCAGTGCTCACCTCTACGGTAATATTGGAGCGTTGCGTGAGCGATGCTGTCGTCTATTGTAGTTTAGTAGGCGCATGTTTGACACATTTTATAAAAATGTTCCCTGGGGCGATCAATGTTTTTCGCGCGACAAGTCAGAGAGGCAATTATCGCGGTGCTGAAAGGTCTCAGATACACGTAAGAGAAACTTACCGTCACGTGAATAATGATTTGAATAAGCCCTTGATAACGTGGTCCCCTACTACGCAATCACCTTGATAGAGCTGGACGACTGATAATTGTTGATCTACGGCTTCCCTACGTGGGCGATCATTTTCTATGACGTTGACGATAAGTATGATTTGTACCGTTCTCATTGCCATCTGTGGAATGTCGTTCCACTCGTCAGCATCGGTGATCAAAGAAAACAACAACGTCTCACTATTATACAATTTTGAAGCTCATTGATATGTGTCGCGATATATCCGTCTTGTTTAAAGCATTGCCGTGATGGGAATTTACGTCGCGCAGTGCTCACTACATCGTGCTCGAAGTTCTACCCACTGTGAACAGTGGTACGTAACCCGTAGATGTCCTGCAAACATGAGCACCAGTCTAACTCCGCTACTGAGTTCGAGCCCATTATGGTGTGGATCAGCTTGAGTATAACAGGTTCTCAGTAACTCAGGAACGGAAAACGAATTCCAAAACACCAACCGAATCATCCAGTTGGACTCTATAAATATTATTCTTTCGCGGCCAATGAATATGGCCATCGTCATGGATGCTTACAGCCACGGAGACACGGGATTCAGGCGGGAATGTTAGCATTCCTCGTCGTGGATCGATCGACCATGGTGAATTCAGGAATACTGTAATTGGTGTGAAGGGGAGCTGTACATTGATGAACGTTCAGCAAAATCACTGTAATACACAGACCACAACTCTATTATAACTCATCTGTCCTTATCGGGGGTTTATCGGCGAGTGAACCAAGTCCCAGAAGTCAAGAATTTGCATTCGGAGAAGTGAGATTTACATTTTTGCGGTAGGTCATAGGGTATACTTGGGGTCGTCCAAGCTCTTGATGATCCTTGTGGGTTCATATAGGTTTTCCGCAATGAACTTTCCATCTAGGAGGCCAAGCATTAGCCACCCTCATATCGTTTTATGAAGATTACGGCGTTTACTTGGCTCATCATTCTGCTCGGCTCTCCATATTGCCTCTTCCATGTCTTTAGCCACGCCCGTGAGGACGTGCCTCTTGACCAACCGCCGCTTCGCTTCCTCCAGATCTACCTGTATCCACCACCGTTCGTCCATTAGCTGTGCGCCCTGCTCCCATATGTCGTGCTTTAACATGGAATATAAACCCTCGATCACAACCAGGCGGTGGGAAGGGTATATCGACACAGCATGAGGAGTAGGATCTTTCAGAGCATGATCAAAAGAAGGGGCAGTTATCACAGCAGCCACCGGTTGGCGTAAAAGCTTCGCGAAGTCGACGTAAGATGGTCCGTCGAAAGTCCAGTGTGCACCGCGACGATCATGCGCAAGTTTAGGATCCAACATGGCATCTAGCTGTGCGCGTGTCAGATGCCACCCATCCAAGCCAACCAAGATGGCGGAAGTGGGATGGGTAGCACTATCAGTAGCCAAAAGCGCGTTGACCTTGGCGACTACTAGCTCAGCCAAAGTTGATTTGCCTGATGCAGGGACACCTGCGATAGCAACCAAAAGCCGCTCTTCAATTGCTTTACTGGCTTGCCAGTGATCATCAAATCAAGTAGCATTAATCTCTGAAAAATAAACGTACAGTGTGAGTTGCTGTACGAGATAACTAGCGAGATCTTCTGCGATGCTATCCATGGCATTTGGCGCTGATAAAGTTATCCATCATGGTCTCACAGGACGACCTTAGCTGGGTATTACGTTATGTCAAGTCTCATGACTTCAGACAATAATAGCTTTTACCTGACTTTCCGTGACTCGTATTGAGCATTTCAAGGTTGAGCTCAGCGAGCTGCGTGCTCTGGCATAGCTGGATGAAAATTGAAGTCGGTGAGAACATGATTATTTTACGGAATGAATTATGTCACGAAAGGACTACACAGTCGACTCCCACGTTTGATACTAACCTCAGCTTTGTCGAACACCCTCTCATGAAGGCATCAGATGTCGCATACCGATTGAACGCCTTCACTTTAATGCCCGACCAAGTCCTCCAAGGCCCCCCGTGTTTCCGTTCCCTCCTTTCTTTGGAAAGGTGCGTGTTTCTTCGCTGTTCTACGTACCTCATATCGTTTGATGGCCGATTCCCCATCCAGAGCCTGTCAAATCCCTTCTGTCGCACAACTCACACTTCTGTCGCTTACGCGCACTGCGTTGTCTCAGGATGCTTTTTGGAGAGGTTGTCGCGGCTGCTCTGCTTCGTCCTTGTCAACATTTTCTTGCTGACCCAGACCTATATCGATCCACAAACCAGACCATATCCTAAACCACAAACTAGACCATACTATCCCGAACCATGGACCGATTTCGTGACCCTGACTTTGTTTTGAGCCATGAACCAGATCATAGCACGATCCTTCAACCAGACGCAGCTCGAACCTGACCCGCATCAGCCGCATTTGTGGGCTTCGCTAACTCCGTCTGAGGCAGGAAGTTTTGATGCCTTGCATGTAGTTTTTCGTCTATCGCCTTTCTGTCTGGTTGATGTGGCTTTTCTATCTGGTTTTGCGACGAGCTGTAGTACAGTTCTCTATCTTCGTTCGTCGCGTTTGGACTGGATTTGCAAGTAGTTTCCCCCCTTGTCTGAGTTTTTCAAATTGCTCGGACAATCAGCAGATAACCTACGTACTTAGCGAGACAATCATTTGTATAGCTGTGTATTGCTTGCAAAACGCCGATAGCTTTTAACTTTGGCGCTAGCTGAAACTTGAAAATGAGTACTTGAGTGGCCTTGTGGAGTCGGGGTCTTGGGCATAGTCGCCGGTACCTATATTTATACTATGTGTTCCTGAGTCTGGCCAGTGGGCTTAGGAGTTGCTGCGTAGCATCCTCTTGCTTTGTTTCACACCATGTCGGGGAAAGAGTTAGAAGGACAAGTTCTCAAGAGGTATGCCCACCTTTACCCCCGCTGGCTGACGTGCAGTGGCGTTGTTACTCATCACCTTGAACATCACCGTAGAGCAAACCCAAAGACAATACAGGACAAATTTCTAGTTGGATATCAAGGATGGTGCGTTCAAGTTTCTTCTGGATTCAAGGTCATGGGCCGTTCTGGTTTCATAATCACCTTTGGAGTGATCTAAAGTCGCAGGCGGATGATGGAACGGATGTAGTGAGCCTCGTACTCAACATTACTTTACCAGGTTTACATGTAACGGAGATGGCGAACCCTTGGATCCTAACCACCATGGGTGGCTGCACTGGTTTGATAAGCCGATCCCAGATGGTGGACACCCAAATACAGATCTATGGCCAGATGTATCTGATTACTCCCCATCCGAGCTGTACCCGGCCCCAGGTCTCAAAAATGCAGACGGAGAACAAATGTTTCTATTCTCTTCGCGCCACTCGAAGACGGTCAGGCGCCATTTCCACTGGATGGCGTTGCACGGTGTCGACGGCGCATTCTTGCAACGATTTGCAGGCCAATGTGACATAGAGGCGGGCTCAGCAATGAGGAGAATCAGAGATGAAGTGGGTGACCGTGTTCGAGAGGCTGCCGAAGCAGAGGGAAGGGTATTTGCCATAATGTGTGTATTCTTGTCAACTCAGTTTGATCGATATTCATTGTGCATCTAGGTATGATGTCTCAGGTGTTCACCCAGATAAGATCCAGCGAGTGCTCGAGCAAGATTGGATGCATCTCGTGCGGGATAAATGCATTCTAGACAGCCCCAATTACCTTCGCGAGAAAGGGAGGCCGGTCATCGCTCTATGGGGTATGCAGATGTATATTACTCTCATTGTTTAGCTCATCTGCCCCCAGGTTTTGGATTCAACGGCAGAAACCACTCTCCAGCAATCGTCCGATCTATCACTAATTTCTTTCGTTCATCCACACCAGGCGGTGCTTATCTTATGGCAGGTGTACCTGGACACTGGCGCACATCGACATCTGATAGCGACCCAGACCCCGAGTTCTTGCGAGTCTGGACAGAAGAATTTGATGCATTGAGCCCTTGGACTGTCGGGCGTTACGGAAACGAAGAGGATGCGGAACGCTGGGGGAATGAAAAGGTCAAACAGGACTTCGATTTTTTGAAGCAAAGAGGAGATGAAGGTCAAAAAAGGGTAGACTACATACCTGTAGTACTTCCTGGAGGCAGCGTATGTCCAGTAATACCTGTCTATGAACATTGTCCTACTGATTATTTTTTTTATGTTCTACAGGGTTATAATCTCTCTCGCGGACAATGGGGACTCAATGACATAAAGCGCAACGAGGGCCGCTTTCTCTGGAAGCAAATATATGCTGCTCGGCACGCAGGGGTGCGCATCATTTACGGGGCCATGTGGGACGAATATGATGAAGGAACAGCATTCATGCCTGTTGTCTCTTCTTCAAAGCAACTCCCTGTTCACCCACAGTTTAACTTTCTAGCGCTCGACGCCGATGGCTATTCGCTTCCGTCAGACTGGTATATGCGTATAACTGGTCTCGCCGCTGAATCATTGCGCGGTGATCGTATGATAAACGAGACATTTCCCGTCAAGGAGTTACAAGATTATTGGGCAACACGCCCCAGGTATGAGGATAAGACAACTCGCGAGGAAGAGGCGGAGCAATGGAAGAAAGTTCAACAAGCATATAACGATTGGGCTGCAAAAGAGGGAGGTGCAGTGGTAGATGATGCTCCTCCACCATATAGGTTGGAAGATGAGCAACACATACGGAGTCCTCAAACAAGCGGTGCATTCAACGTCAGGCCAGTCCCATCTGAAGCCACAAAGCCCACCCTCGGCTATTCATCCAGTGCCTCAGCCTCTTTTGCATCCCCGCCGCCTGTTCCGGCCAGGAGTCCATCACTGACCACGAGCTCGTCATCGGAAAGCAGCCGACCTCCTGCCACTAACATGAGTTCTCGCCCTCCGCCTCCTCCGATGTCAACAAGACCGGTATATCCCCCCGATAAGGTGGATGTGGTCATGCGTCCTCATCAGCTCTATCAGCGGCCAAGCTCCTCGCATTCTGTTGTCAGGCCATCTTCTCGAGTTTCTTCCTCCCTTCCTGTACCTGCATCTTCTACTGTGGCATATTTGGCCGATAATCTCGCCCGACAGACATTATCACATCATCCGTCAGATGTTGTCCCAGGACAACAGCAATCACATGTGGCAAGAATTTCTTCTCCGGTCATGCAAATGCCTTCCGTGGAGGCGAGCCTAAGGCGTCCTAGCACCTCACCCGCAACCCCGTTGGTTTCTCCGCGCCCGCCGGCTTCTTCAGTACCTGTTGCATCATGGTCCCAATATCCTGGTCAACAACAGCCTCACTATGCTCCGTACAATCATCCCCCTGCCCTACCCCTCGATTCCCACCCTTCACCCTCACCACAGGGTAAGCCTTTCGCTATAGGCGGACCAGGATACGATCGACATGATGCCAACATGCATTCACACGCCGCCTCTTTCCACCGCGTAGAACAATTCCATCCGAATACAATTCCAAATTCTGGTGTACCTCAAGAACCTTACATGGCAACGGACAAGCCACTACGTCCCTACCCAGCCTACCCCGCACCAAATCCACTTGCTCAAGACTATCTCTCTCCCACACAACCTCCTGGCGGTTCGCATTCTCCTCGACCATACCCTCCACCTGAATGGGGAATCCCAAACTCGCCTCCGCCCCTAGCGCACCATAATCGTGCGTTTCTTCTATTCACAGCTACCCTCGTGTTGCTAATCCTGGTCGTGCTCACAAGGTCCTCCAATACACCCGCAGTCTCAGAACTATTACGCCCCGAACCAGTCGCCACCGACGTGGACAGGCAATGGTGGAGGGGGGTTCAATCTTTCGGGGCGCGCACTAGACAGGCTGGAGGGCATCGCGGGGAGGGATGCGAGGAGGCAGCTGGAGAACCTTGCGCAGAGTGAGTTTGCTCCTAAACAACATTCTGTCATCCACCGCTGATGTGGTCTCTCTGCAGGCGGATCGAAGTTATTGAACAAGTTCAAATGATGTTAGCCTCCTAGGAACTCACAGGAACTCCTTACTTCCACTTTTGTGACTATAGATACTAGTTGAACTTTCTTGAATGACTTAAGCAGACGTTATAATTCATGGATGCACTATCGGGTTGCAGTTCTGTCCAACGCTTCTTCGCTGGTTAAATCGGTTGCCTAGTGTAAGCTTAAGGATTGTACATTCTTCACGCCCCGACCACGACGAAGCCGCTCACGTGCTCGAAGTCATCCACGTGACTCATTGCGCGTCCGAGATCATTTTCTTTTAAAGTTTCATTATCTTACCTTGTGCTCAGACTCCACGATCCCCTTGCTTTGACCGTTCATTTTCACCTTCACCATATGTTCCTCATGCTCATCCTGGCCTAGTCGACTATTCGAAAACATATATATATAGCCCATATATACTCATATCAGCAGCAAATCCCATACAGTGATTCCCCGCTCCAAGCACGCCCGAACGCCTCAAAGAAAGTCTCCATCTCTAACATTTTCCCTACTCGTCTTCTCGATTACCTTTGCACTCATCTCGTATCTACGTCGTTTCGTTCACAATTCCCTCTCGAACCCATACCCAGCCTGACATATTTTGGAGCCCACCGCGAGGGGATTGTTTTGAACAACCTCTTGCACCCCGAGTCTGATTCGTTGATCTATTACTGATCTACTAGTCTTTCTCTCCTTAGTACCCGGTCATTTGACCATTTATTCTAGCCATTTTGAAATACTGCTACCCCAACGCGCAGCAATCCTTTGAACAGCAAGAAACGCCATCTGCACTGGCCCCGTCAAAATCTACCGTACTGTCGAAGAAACACGAAAGAAGACGCATCAAGTTCTACTGACGACGAAGCCGCTCAGACCAACTCACGGTCACCGTCGCATCTCACTCGCACCACACCACTCACTCCCCGTCTTTCTCGCGCAAGAATCATTCAGTCTCAGACTCTCAATATTCACCCCTGTCCCTCCGCAACGATCCTTCTCCCAATACTCCAGCCTGAATTTCAGCACCATCTCAACCCTTCTAACAGAACTACGAACCCCTCTTCTGCTCCCGCCGTTCAAATCACTCCTTCGAATCCTTCGGTCACTGCAACTATCTCGCAAACTCTAATATCACCTTACGTACCGTCTCAGTTTTCCGGTCCATCACACACAAATATCTATTTGGTCAATTGCGCCACTCATGTCGAACGCAAACATGGGAATATTGGCGATGCCCGGCCCTGGATCTAACAAGGCGCCTTTGTTTGAATTTGATGGCAAAACGTTCGAGCTTCATGAGTTCTTCGAACTGTTTGAAGACTTAGCCTCCTGCTGTGCGCTCACGGATGAACAAATGTGCAAGACCATAGTTCGATATACGGACGTTCTGACGAAGCGATTTTGGGTCACGCTGACCGGATACGAAAGCAGGGATTATGCCGCCTTCAAAAAGAGCATCCTCGCAACATACCCCCGCGCACGCTATACCATCCGCGACTTAGAAACAATTGTCATCGACGCAGCGGATTCAGATATATCCACGGAAACGGAACTGCTTCAGTACTACCGTCAATTTCGTCCTGTTGCGGTCTGGCTAGAAGCCAACGCCAAGATCTCTGCGCGTGAACGTGACCAATACTTCTGGCAGGGACTACCTCATTCCGCACGACGTGCCATCGGCCGACGTCTTGAACGTAAAGAAGCTGATTTTGAGAAAGTTCTGGAGGCCGGGCGATTCGTGCTTTCTGAAGACGTGTTTGATGCAGTGCTGAATGAACCTATTAGCGGTCATCTCAGATCTATGCATGATACTCGTGGATCCAAGCTTAAACCATCGCGTACAAGCTGGGACTCTGACGAAGAAGAAGAGAGGAAGGATGCACGACGAGAAGTACAAACCAAGCGCGCCGTATTCACTCCTCCACCTGCACCTCTCAAATCTACCCTGGACAAAGTCGAGGCACTCGCTCGAGAGATGCATGGTCTTGACATAAGCCATGTCAATTATGCAGTATGTTATACTCAACTCGTTTACCTTGTTCCCATTGCTGCTAATGTATGGGCCGCTCCTCGCACTCATTGATGCGAAGGGCGCAACTCTTCGCATCCGAGACACGCGGATACATCCGTTTCCATTTTCTTTCATTATCTTACCTTGCACTCAGATTCCACGATCCCCTTGCCTTGACCGCTCATTTTCACATTCATCATGTGCTCCTCGTGATCATTCTGACCCAGTCAACTATTGGAAAATGTATATATACAGCCCATATACACTCATCAGCAGCAGAATCTCATACAGTGATTCTCCGCTCCAAGCACGTCCGAACGCCTCAAAGAAGGTCTCCATCTTTAACGTTTTACTGTTCGTCTGTACCCAACGGAGTCCCCTTAGAACTTGACACGCAATTGTCGCCAGTACACCAATTGTTCCGCCCATGCACGAGTGATCCTTCGACGATGGGCAGGCCGAACGCTCACTTTTTTGTACTCCCATCTTTTTGATTTGACTGAGGCAACTTCAGAGCAATATGGTGTTAGTATTGAGTGTTTTGCAGGTTTGTAACTCTGTGCAAAGCAGGATTCGCCTCTTGGATGGTTTCAGCGCTGAAGGTAATTGTCGGAAGTGTTAACCAATTGACATCAGTGGTCAGTTGAGGGCTGTGATATGGCCAGGGATAATCCCGCAGTCTCCTGCACTCGAAGAGTGATGAGCGAGCTCGTGATTTTCCATTGTCACAAAGCTGTCCGACGGCCGTCAAAATGAAACTGCACCGTCATGCTGTTCTAAATACACAGGAGGCGTATTGCGCATAGCAGGAAATATGACGGTACATGGCTAACAAGAGAAATTATTACGAACCCAAAAAGAAAGTTACATCAAAACAACATTGGTGTACCGACAGCCACGCAAGGCGGAAGCCTTGTATATGCCGTCTAACAGAAAGTGTTTCTCAACATTGCTTCATCAATGCGGGGCTTGAACACCAAGCTGAAAGGCATCTGGTGTGATACCACACCAGGGGTAAAAGCAGTGTCGTCAATGGGATTATTGGGGTCTTCTCCCACCGTGAAGGACCAGAAAATAAGAGCGACAGCGATATACAATGATCTGAAACGTGGTGGATGCAATGAGATAAAGTAATCGTCAAGTCACGCTGTCGGCTCACCGTCTAGCAATATGCACCCCCGGGCATGCACTAAGATATGGTCAGCGGAAACCCATTGAAATAAGGAACTTATATCTACCGTCTTCCAAAACCAAAAGTGAATATCTTCATGTCCTCTCTGATTTCTCCGTCAGCACCGATCCATCGTTGTGGATCGAATACGTCGGGATCGTGGAAGACAGAGGGGTCACGCCCGATGCACCTGAAGAACGAGATGAAAGACTGTAAAAGTGAATCCAGGTGTGCACTAACCAGTTACTTCCGCGGACGATGGCGCCAGCAGGGATGCACATGCCGTTCTGTGATGGTGATGAACTTAGATGTCATTTGTGATTTTGTGCGACATACCCAAATTATATCTTGCGTTGCGCGGTGCGGGAATCCTGAAACGCCGATCAACCAAATGACCTTAAATGTGCCTCCTTGCCTCACCTGTTGGGTTGACAGGTCTCCATCGGAGAGCTTCCAGAATGAAGGCTTGAACCTGAACAAGCTGCGGCCAGTCCTCGAAAGTGGGAGCTACGGCACAGGGTCAGTCGGCTTTGAACTACAATGAGTTTGACCTCCATACGGGTCTCTCTGCCAATTACAGTTTCCAACTCCTCGTGTACACGAGCTTGTGCGTGTGGGAAACGTGCAGCAGCCATTAACACCGTTGAAATCCCGACAGCAGTCTAAGATTCCGCAAGTTAGATTGAGCTGATGTGTATTAATTTCTTTTGCTTACCGTATCGGAGCCTGCTCCGACAAGGGACCCGGAAATATATGTTATCTCTGCCTCAGACAGTTTGTTTTCTTCGTTTAGGAGGAAATCCTTTGTAACTGAGGGGGGCGCAATGTTGCTTTCCTGTTGCAGGTCACGTCGAAATTGATGTAATAATAGAAGAAAGGTCCGTACCACTTGACTTTTAACCCACTTGAACTGGCCATATAACATATCGTATTCTTCCCGTCCCCATGCCTTCAAATCTCGCCCATAACCAGGGACATATTTGAGGATGGGGTACTTGTCAACGAGGTACGCGCCTGGTACCATCGCGCTCTGAATCCTTGGGACCATCTTTTGCAGCCGCAGTAGATGTGGGTCATCAAGTGATGTACGGGTTGTTTTCCCATAGACGACTTGCATAATTGCAGATGCTACATAACTATGCGCAGATGTCACCAGCCGAACTGTGAGAATATGGGACAGACGAACCGCTTGATATGTTGCTGGTGCAATTTGGGCTCGTCCAGTATGTCTTGAATAATCTCACGTGCATGCGCGAACTGTATTGGCTCGTAAGTCTGAGCAGTCCTCACTTGGAGGTGCGAATGTGTTATTCTGATGTAATCAGGATGGTGAGACGGTCAGGACTCGATTCAATTTATGGGTCGCTTACTTGCGAAATTTGCGGAACCTTTCTCCATAGCGAAGTTGGACGAATCGCATTCCTCCCCCAAGGATGTCAGCGCCAGCGACTGAACGAGGCCGGTCTGCGACGCATGCGCCCTGCTTCTCCATGATGTCAATCGCTTCCTGTCAGATGTAAATACCCCAATGGTAATATCTACAAAATTCGGTCATACCTCGTGACGTCCGACGATGACTAGTACATTTTCTCCATCGCTGAGAGATATGACTGGTCCATATTCTGCTATCCACTGAGCGATTTTCCTAGGTGGACTGTTGTTGTGCATCAGTACTATATGACAATCATCGCATAGCCACGACATACTACTCCCTAAGAGGAGGCTCCGATGGACCAGGAGGTAAGGGCAGCTGACGGTATTTAGATGTACGAGAACGATAGGAATAAATAGCAACGCCTAGTAGACCAAAGGTGACTGCCCCAGTCTGCCAGTTCCATGTGAGGAACATATCAAGGACGGTGAGGATGGGGAAATAGTCACCAAGGTGCCATCCTTTTCAGCTCCTTGCTTTTGTAGACAAAATGCTAGAGCCATCCGATGGGCAAGTCTGGTGTCAATTTTGGAACGGTACATTAATGCATTACGTATAACCGAACCAAAGAACTCCACCCATGTGACACCTAGTACGCAATTGAGACTTCGTGAAACGATTGGAGCTAAGCTGTTGCTCTATTCACTGCTGCTGGACGGAGTCTGTCGAAGTGCAATTTTTAACACATATAAATAATAACTTGTTATGGAGGCTCAAGCGCTCGAGCACTCAGATGACAGGTAAACCGATTTCCTAAATATTTGCAAGATCAATATGAAGACGGGCCACTGCAAATTTGTGGTCAAAACACACACATGTGCGTGTAATACGTCCATCTTTCATCCTTGAAACCGAGAGCTACTGCGGAAGTACTAGTATACAGAGAGGTAAGCCACTTGCTGGATGATAGTGCGAGACTTACGAACGATAATGGTGAGCTCCGGAAGGTGCTGCAAAGGGCCCAGGCTTCCATCTTCCCATGGAACTGCTTCACCTCATGATGGCAAATCGGATATCATTCTCTCTCACCGCGAGGTTGAATGATCATGAATTGAGTGAAAGTGCCCAAGTCACGCTGAAATGTCATATGTGCCGTGATGGAGTTTCAAATTGCACCCACTGGTGCAGCGCTACTGCCAGTCATGAGGCTGGTCCAAGTCTGTACTACTACTTGCTCGTTCACGCTGAATTGCGCTCTTGCTTGACTACCCCTTGACTTTGAAACTAACGTGTCGTGACTCATTTGCATGACTGCCGACTTCTGTGGTAATAAAATGACACTGCAGGCATCGCGGAACACCTTCCTATGTACGTAAAGCATTCATTACATAATACATCTGCCGTAAGCGCTGGGACTCCGTCTCTTGTTCCTCGCTCCTGGCATGCCAACCCCGGGCCCTTTACGCTGCAGCGGCTGTTGCATGATCTCTCCTTGCAGTAATATTTGCTCATGGCATCTATATTCTAGTATGCTTCTGCCAGTGTGGACTCAATTGACAAAGTTGACCCTCATTCAATCGCAAGGGACCAGGACCCAGGGTCGAAACTGATCTCGCTAGAGATTTCTATGTACGTAGTCGCGGCATCCAGAAAACCAACTGTGCTCAAATCGTTAGTGTTCTCGTAGGTTATGGCTGGGCCTAGCAAGTTTATTACCACCATCGTAGACCTTTGGCACGGAGGTTAACGTTGAGGTTAAATGTACGAACATTCGTGTACAAGAACCGAGCCATAACACAAGCTTGGAATCGACGGCCTCAACATGTGGCACAGAGCAGGCTTTCGACTACCACGCTCGAGATCAAGTAGCCTTTCAAAAAAAGCCAACCCCTTAAGTTCAGCTTCACTGGCCTGTTTTATCTTGGCCTTATGTACAGGATCCCGCATGTCAAAATTTGATGTCTGTTGTCTGTGAGTGACATCTCCAACCGTCAACGTCAACTTAACATCATGTGTGCGACAGCTGGCTCATGGTCTTCATACTAGGAATTTTTACCCGAGTTCTCATATAAAGGCTGCTCTCCACTCGTTTTCTCCATCATTTCAAGTACTCCGTCTCGGTGTCATGTCATCCCAAACCCCACAGACAAATCTGTCCATAGAACGATTTCGTCTTTATGGAATGATGGTAGCATGTGCATTCTATGGTGTGTTTCTGTTCGAATACGACAATGCGGAAATTGACTTGTGTACTGTAAAGGCGTATTCTTTCTCCTTACGGTGCAAGCCTGGATTGTTCTCATGCAACGGCCTCGATATGGGGGACAAATTGCAGATCATCGTCGCGCGCTTCTTTTCTACGTCTTTGTCACGTTCGTATTGGGGACGATAAGTTTTGGTATGAACGCAAAGTATACAGAGATGATTTGGATCGATCTTCGTGACGCGCCTGGTGGTCCGCTCGCGCTAATCGAAGGCTTCATAAGTTACCGTATTAACTTTATAGCGCTTGCGACGTAAGTTTCCTTGCCCGTCCACCCCAGACCTCTAGTATTGACGTCCCATCTAGTGGCCACATTCAGGCGTGGTTCATGCAAGCTCTGCTCGTGAGCTTTATGGTTCTCCAGAACGCCTACAAGCCTGATGCTTGACATACTTAGCTCTACCGATGTTTTGTGATATGGAATTGGTCAAGGTGGGTGATGGTCCCAATGACCACAATTTATGTTGCCATGATCGGTGCAGTTCATCATTCACTAAGCGACGTCAGTCACTAATATCTCGAGCAGGTTTGTCTATCACTGTCCTGTACCAGGCGGGGACCAATGGTTCATTTTACAATAACTCCATCGAGCTTGCCTCCCTCTGCGTCGAAGTCGGGCACACCGTGATTTATACCATTCTCGTGACGAATCGCTTGTTCGTCATGCGAGAGCGCATGAAGCAGATTGTGGCCCAATATGATTCCAGCACATATGATGCCATCGCCCTCATGGTCATTGAGTGTGCAGCGTTATACTCGGTCTTCGCTATTATTTTTATAGTGTCCTTTGGTATGAATTCTGACGGTGTTATCACTCTATGCTACTTGTCTATTGGCAAAATCCAGGTAAGCAACAAA
>MU177936.1:257189-296116 GCA_016695465.1 Suillus americanus | reverse complement strand
CTGAAATTAAGGGCACGTACTCGGGTAAGGGGCACAGCGCACGAGCTGAGGCCAAGCCCTTCAGATCCCGTCCCCCTTGAGCACCGGTCTTGACATCATCTATCATGCTCAAGAGGTGTAGATTAGTTAATTCATGACGAGGTACATCAGCATTTGGCGCGACATGCTCTGGGACTGGACTGATTGTAGCACGAATTAATCGCACATGTGTATTCTTGATATTTTGAGCTGGCACATTAGGCGGGAGTATGGGAACTAGCTTTCCACCTCCATAGGTGTCTCAATTTAATATGTAAATGGGAGATGAGTTGATTTACTCACGACGCTGAACAACTTGTTTTCGTGGCCTGACTCTCTTAGGCTTTTGTTTTGTGATCTCATCCTTCCTCTGGGCCAAAGTATTGCATTGTTCCTTGCCTGCAGATAGTGCTCCAATAGTTCCAGTTGGATTCATTCCGTCCCAATGCACTCTTCCCAGCTTGATTAACATCGGTACCTGGGATAATTGAATCCTGTGTCCCAATCAAGGATGTTCAATTCAATTATTTGCTGGAGAAGATTGATAGAATCCTCATCGTCCATTAGATGCAGTGTGCTTTTGTGTGAGTGATGCACACGCATGTAAATATTGTATTTATTCAACCCAAAACTCCCTATAACGTCCATGTGCATGTACCACAATGAGGTGAACTGTTCCTCTATGAAATAACTAGGCGATTGCTTCTTCTATATACATTCCCCGTTGATTTACTGTCCCTATCCTGCAATTGCCTCCAGAGTGAATTATTCGGCCATCTTAAGGTTTCAGTTCAATGGAATGGAAAATGGACATTCCATACGCTATATTCTGATTGACCAGCTCCATGATGTAACACCTCTTGGGATGTTGTAAGGGCAACCCTTGTGTTATGCTATGCCCTTTTCATCCGCTCATCTGATCATTACATGTTTAGATGACATGCAACAGCTCCCGCTGCTAGGTACACATTGTTTTCAAAAAAAAATGCTCGACCATCGTGCTACTACTCGTTGTTCCACACGAACAATCATGTCCCACAGACCATTGATTTCCAGCTGTTCATTTCACACAGGGGGAAGGAGAACACTGACTCCTATGTGCAGTAGTCATCCCAAGCTTCAACAATTGAGGCGATGCATGTCTTTAGAATGTATGCTCAATTTGGTTCCCACTGGGGGTCATTCAAATGCTGAGTTATGGTCACAAATGGTTTTCTGCTAGGGGTCCACGATACTACAGGCGACTCTGACAATATTAATGATGGCCGGATGGTCATTAGAGCAGGAGAAGAGTACAAATTTATCTGTATATTGGAGGGTAATTCTCAAGTACTTTCTTCAGTCTCGCAATCTTTCCACTCGATGAGAGAGCAGTGCCAATGCAAGATGGAAGTCTACCAATGTTATCATATTGGTTTGGCAAGGTAGCCGACATCTACTTGAATACTGGGTGACAAGTACAGGCAACTACATCCATTATTCTACTAGACATCATTGACTTCACTCATAACTTGCAGGACGTGTGGCTTGAAATCCAGTGGTATTACAGAAAGGTCAATTTAGAAGATCAAGAGGTCGAGTACGTTTGTACCTTTATGATCACTCGCTGAAACAATATATTGACAAATGCATTCATTTAGCCTTGCAAGATGTGTGGGTGAATATGAGCTTGTTCTCAGTAATCATGTTTCTGTAGTAGATATCTGCTGTGTTGAGGGTAAGTTCTTGGCGATGCATGTGCGATTGATCAATCTCACATACACACTTGTAGATCATGCAACCATCTTGCCATACAATGAAGGAGATCTCGAGCAGCCCCAGATACCAATGAGGACACTGTACAATTGATGGACCATTGGCATCGAGTTCTCAAAAAATAGGAATGCTGTTTATATGAAAGGGGTGAACATTAGCGTATGTTACTCTCTTTGATCTGGTCTTGAGCTGACCACAGGTGCAGAACTCTCAGAATGCCACAAGATGCGGATGCAATAAATGCAATCCTGCATTCTCCTCACCAACAAACCTGCAATGATACTGCAGGAAGTGTGAGCAGTGGTTTGATGAGACATGTGTTGCAGCTCTTTGTTGTCAGATAAGCAGCAATGTGAAGGCAGGCCTGCCATCCAATTTTCGTGATATTGACTTTGACCCACAGTTCATGTCACTGTTGACCATGCCAATCCAGTGAGGAGGATCATGTGGAATAGTTGAGAATGGATTGCTTATAATACAGGCAGTTGGGCTGATTCAGAAGGCGAGGACCCTTGGGCGACTACCTGAGGGATGGAAGGACACCATGCAGAAAGCAGTGCTGCCAGCGATGAATGAGGTCATTCCCAGATACTACTGTCTGACTTGTACAAAGGCAGTGATCTAGCATTCTTCCCCATCATTAATTTCATTCCTTACAATGTGATCCGTATCAGATCAAGCTATTGAATATAATATATTGTGACCCATGTGATCCACCACATGTTTGATCGAAGGCTGACATGTTGTTTTGCATCGCAATGGGGTTAAAAATCTTGTATCTGACCCTATATATGACACACCATTTAGTCAATAGCATTATTGGCTAGTGTAATACAAGGGAAATCGGTTCCAAGTACAGCAGAATTGAATATATGATGGTCTATCAGTCTAGCCCACTCGTTCACATAATCCCCCCCCATGAATCCATCGTGTCACTTCCGTGAATGGAGCTCAACTGATGCACGGCAGTTGTTGAAAGTAAAAGGGACCATCCAAGACATCGATGGAGAGTGCTCACTTAAGGTCACTGGGGAATCACACAAGGGCTGCCCAATAGCTCCCCACTATCGTTTACCCCTTTACACGCTCAATAAGAAGTTCGGCATATACAGAAAGGTCATGCAAAACCTACAAGACACATGCAGTGAAGATGCTGCTCACCTGCAAAATACGTATCTGTCAGTCATGCGATATTTGAATGATGTACGGATTGCATTCCTGGACGATGCTGGTGTATGTTCAGATGCACTACAGACGGACTTTAGATCTGCTGCATTAGACCATTACCTATGGTTGGACCACACAGCTTCTGGCTTTCATGATGAATCTCGCACGGCCTTGGATACCGTCTATGGAGTTACATTTGAAGGTTTGAAGAATGGGAAGTGTCCAGATATACTGGTGTCTCGTGTGTTCCATATCAAGTTCAAGTTTATTTCCTCCTTATGATGTGAGCCAGTTGATTGGACGTCCTATCACAAGGAAAAATGCAAAGAGCACAATTTCTGCGGCGCAGTACAGGGATATGGTTGAGGGGAAGATATCAAGTCCTTACTGACTGCGGTTGATGCCTCAATTGATGCAGCCAAGGACAAAACAAGTACTGCAACAGTGATTTAAGCACCCGAGTCATGCCCCTCATTGGATGAGATGGAGGATGTATCAAATCCTGTTGATGTTGTATGTACCTCATATAACACATTGTATACATATGATATACTTCAAGCAGTCGCAGTCGAACCCATTTCCAAAGTTCCCACTGCCCTTCGATAGCAACCATCGTAGACTTTCCCTTAGTACTAGACCTTGATGATAATGAGCCCTTGGATAACCTGTTTAATAATGGATTTATGGTGGTTGGATGCACTCCCGACGAGTTCTTTGAGATATTAGGTATGGGAGAGATGATGGCGACATCCCACAAGATATCAATGGACCGTGGTGTCATGACAAAAATTTTCATTACCATTGGTTGCGCTCTCTACATGTCACGCTTGGGCAAGGAATATGTGGTCGAATATGGCCCAATGCTTGGATTGATGGAGCCAATCCAGAACCAGTCATGTGACTCCTCAGGAAAATCAACTCGTGTTGTTATACTGTGTCAGACAGATGATGATGGAACACCGCAGGACATTAATATGCAACTTGAATCACCCATTGCGGTCAATGTTGGCGTGCAATGTGAGCATATTGACGAACACTCAGTCCCAGAACTTAGCAGCCATACAAACACACATTCATATCAAAGATGATTTTGCCATGAACGACTCCATCGTTCATGCACCTCATTCTGTTCTTCATGTTTCTGACCTTTACCAACCAAATGATGAAGCACCCGTCAATCCAGAATGTGATTATACATTTTCACAGCACTGTGAACAAGATCTCAATGAATATCATATTGTATGTATGTCAATCCCCTGTATGGTACAATCATAATGATTGATCTTTGGCAACAGGATGATACTGGATGCTTTCCGCCATCAAGTCATTGCAGCGATTGTGGTGATGCATTCAAGAATGCATCAGTACATCTAGCAGCATCGTTAACTGCCAGTGCAGATGTCTCTCATACATCGAGCCCATCCCATAATGAAAGTATTATAGTAGACATCAATCCCTTGCATGAATGGCATGGGCGTCACGGTCGCAACACAGCACTGGACATCGGCCATCCGCCTGTATTGCCTCCTTTGAAGTCAAGATTGCGCCAGTCGAAGCATGTTTGCACAACTACAACCCCTGCAGTCACACAACAAAGACAGTCATCACAGCATGGACGGCCAGTCATATTCGCTCCACAACGTCCAGTACCTAAAGGGAAGGCGAATGTTGCCTGTCACCCAGTGGAATCTCAAACGTACACCATTCAAGACCTGGTCAGCGAGTCTGAAATGTGTGCTCAATCTGTCATGCCTTGTGTACGTCAGTCAAATATCAATTTGTGTTCGACTGATGTCACCAAATAGATTGTGTCCTTTCTCATGGACCCACATGGGCTGGATTTCTTCTGATCAACCATTGAATCTAAACATGATATGTGGTTGGTTATCGTTCGACATGTGGCATCACTACATCAAAGTGAATGCTTGTCACAGGCTATGAAAACAATGGCAGCATCACTAATGTCAATTGACTTATGGATCAAGGATATTGCCATTGAGTGCCAAGAAGCACTTCATAGGGAGACCGCAGACACGGGCCTTTCCCCTTTTGTAGGCAGCACTTCTCTCCAAGATGGTGCCATCCTAAATTTTAGATGAGTAGGCGCATTGTGTAATTGTTGAACTCTCAACCCACGCCTGATCGAACAAGGAATCAGTGCATTCTATCTTGCACGGAATTTGGGTGAATATTCTAAGTCGCTGGTTTATCACTTTCATAAGCTAACAATGAAATGGTATACCCCATAGACACAAGACAACGTAAAATATGTGATGACAGTGATTCAATATCTCCTACGAGTGTTTCAGTCGCATGGAACTGACATTTACACCCCTGGACTTCAAATGTTAGCATCGCTAATGAAGGAAAAGACAGGAATCGAGCCAGTTACCACAGAATGATGTGTGTAGTGATACGGTATCCATAGATGCTTGTTGCAATGATCGTGATAATCAGAATCTGTTATGATGCACATTTTCTCTATAGTCACATATCAACACCATGAAGTGCACGAAATAATATAAATTGACGATCTTGTATCACACTAAGATGTCATGATGCTTAGTCTGTGTTGTTTTTGTATACCCCGTTCGATGATAATCTAGTAAGTGGTGGAGACTTGTATTTTGAAAATGATCTTTAGCTTGATTGAATGTGTTCAATTGTCTTGAAATCCAAAATGTCCGTGATCGATGTGTCATGTCATCACTCAGTAAAAGATATATGCAAAGATGTTTTGGAAGGTTTCAAGGAAGCCTATAACACGCAACTCTGGTAGAAGAATTCAGTTGCTATATTGGTATATCTTGTGTTCAAGTTTAGGTTATTTGGTTTAACCCACAGCAATGTCAACACTAATGTTCAAACCACATTCCACATGAATAGCATCACAATGGTTCGAATCACTGCTCATTCATATAGCAGACAAGTGAGATAGCTGTCAAGGATGCTCGAGGCGTATATGACTGAGTGAAGGAAATGTAAGTGAATATGTAGAAGCATGACCCGGGTTGACAAATTGTCCATGACACAAAGTATGATACAAATGATATATATGCATGGACACGTGATCAAGATATGATGCCGATTTGCTGTTCTTGCACAGCAGTGAGTGGCCACTCGTACCATACACGTCCATAGTTCTGGGACCGAGCCGCATGTATCCAGGTTGGACATGGAATTGCCTTCTGCTTGGTGTTGCACTGCAAACATTCATACTTGATGTTCGTTGTCAACCAGTGCTTCCCATAGTACTGCTTTCCGTGGCAAGTAAAGATGATGTTGTATGCAGGGGCTTGGCACAGTGGATTCAAACATTGGTAAATGTCCAGCCCCCAAGGCCTCCCGTCTTTGAGATTAGAGTATGCCAAGACTCTAGTGTTGACCACGCGTTGTCACACGTTATTTGCCCTACGTGCATCTCAGCAAAGGAGAGAAATACTGGTGATTGGTTGAGGGCGTGTTTGTCTTCCCCAAATGATTCTTCTTGTGCGTCCCAGAACTTCATGTCATATATATAAACATTTTTGATGAATTGATTCAACACAGGGACCATGACCAAATCCATCGTTGATATGCCTGCAAATGTCAGGACAAAATCAAAGATGTCACTGATGCCTTGCATGTTTGAACAGAGATTTGGATGATAGCATGAATACATTACCCACCATTCAACAATGCGCCTCAACAGCATAGCACTTCTGGTCAGCCTTCCCATAGATCCACAGGCAGAAATGACGAGCCCACGAACACATGGCCCAACCCCTGAGTCATTGTTGATAGCAGTGATGGCTTTTGTTGCGACTTTCAAATTACCATCACCAATGTAGTTCGATAGAAGCTATATTTAGAATCATACAATTACTCAGTTATTGCCCGATATATCATTGTATATGAATTGTCTTACCTCATGAATTGGTACAGACTCAGGATTTTCCACGTTACCAGACACTACAAGATTCCCTGTTTTGGTATCAGAATGTGTGTTGACAAATATCAAGAGATTTCCCTCATGATTGATATTTTTTAACCATTCAAAATATGGGTCCATTGCGCTTGGACGATTATTACCAGCTTTGAGGGAACACGTTGTCATGTGGATCTCTTGATGATCAGAGTTGTTTACTCTGCCTATGCAAAATGGTATATGCACCCTGCTTTTGTCGCGTTTGTAATGCTCCTCCAGCGTTGACTTGATTATATTTGATGCATATGGGCTACGGAAGCCACTCCAGGACAGGAAGATGCCAAGCAACGGGAAATAGTTACGATGTAGAAAGTCTTGTTGAACAGAGTAGCCTTGTACCCTGTACTATTCCAATCCATTGTTTATGAAATTTTGATGGTCCATTAAATGTGTTGACTCACTGTCATTGCAATGCCATTGTCACGATGGCATAGAGGGCAGAGAAACGACCTTTCAGTCACCATGACATGACCAGTGACTGGATGAGGAGATGCATCCACACATCCATGGTCCCCTTCATCCAAACTGACGCACACAGAGATCCCGCAACCTTTCCCAGTACATTTCCATATATACAATCCAATATCGTGACAATAGATACAGCACTCCAAAAATGTCAAAGACTTTCCAATACAACGTGAGTTGGAACATACGATAGTTGGATCCTTGATCATCTCAGGTGCATCATATTTCCTCGGCTTGATCTCATCAACGTCATCAACAATCATTGCATTTGTATCATCATCAAGAATTGGTGTGAGTTTGACGTAGGGTGCATTCAGGGAATTAGCATCTGTGGGAGCTCGTTTCGCATGCTGTGGACGAGTGCTGACCACTCCTGCTGGCTGTACATGCATCCTGCGGGAATGACTGCGCACTGATGGCTGCAGTGCTTGAGGTGCACTTTCAGGATCAGATATCTGACTAAATTGTGTCGCATCGACGGGAAAGTCTGTTAGTGAGAGCATCGTTGAGGGCAAAGATTGATACTGTTCATTGTGTAAATTGTCTGTTTTCCTTTCACACGCTCAGCACGTGCTGTTGATTTTGCACCATAGGAAAGTATTACTATATGAGGACATGTGGCACGCTCGTGATCAATCTGCATCAAAAATCATCAAGTTCGACAACTTTGATGTTTTAAATACAAGCTCCTTGCCTTACAGCAATGTCAACCAAAACAACAGCACTGATTTTCATGGACATCAAACCTCGTACAGGAAAGATGGTCAATGTACTTCTCACTTATATAGTGTTGCTGGATTTAGAAGACAACATCTATATCTTGAGAATTGGCGATATGGACGACAAAGTGAGTACCCTGCGCTGATGAAGGTTGTGTGAGGCATAACAGATGTCATTATTAGGTCAAGGTATCCCCAAAGTGCCTCGAATGCCTTTGTATGATCATCCATCAACTCCGCCTATATCAGCAATCCGCACAGGTCCTCAGAAATCTCCCGAAGTCTAAACTCATTAATGAGACATTTATACTATACATGTGAATGATAGGATATCTTGCACAGATCATCAGTGCATTCCATGGCGAGGCTAAGGCTGATCCATTAAGCTCTACTAACAAGTGGCAGTCAGCGTATCTGGACTATCACATTGCGCTTGTGTTGTATAAGAATTCATTCACACTGGAGAAACAATCTGTGGCTCTGGCCACAATGAAGTGAACTTGGCTTCAGTTCAAAGAAAAAAAGGGATTCAAAAAGGTTCAAGATTGTGAGTGTTTCATTCTCATATTTGTCAAATGTCTACTGACGTTCATTCTACATAAATTCAAGTGTGTACCACTCAAGGACTGCATGACGCATTCTGTAAAGATGGAAACGATCTATGTGGAGGGTCGTTCAAACACTGGAAGTCAGTGGACAGCATTATATCTCAGATGCTTCGTGATGTAGGCACCGATAAGCCAGCACAGACGAAGAAGGAGGCAGGAAAAGCAGCTGAAGACGTTGGGGGTGTGAATGAATCATCTCAACATTCAATCAGCATACCACTAACGGCCAGCACAACAGAATTACCTGAACAGTTGCAAGCACCATTGCATCTTCAGTGCACTGTTGTTTGCAAATTTCAACCCTAATGTGCCACATTATATCAGAATTCTTCCTCCTGGTCTCGTTCATGCGGTGTATACACATATACCATCATTTGCCACAGGAGGACACTTTTACAATTATTCCTGCATGCACCTCACAGAGCTCTCATGGTATATCGACGCTGAAGTTGCCAAGTATACCACCAACCAAGCTCTTGATCATGCATTGGAGATTTGCATTGGATGGTGATAATGATTCTATATCTTTCCCCGAGACTTAGTCAGTCCGACGTTCTTCTTTAATTGGTTTCGCTGATAATGTCATCAGCACTTCACAAAAGATGTATTCTAAGTCTTTGCATAATGACAACAAAAGGTCGGCAGTATCGGGCAAAGGGAAGCAGTCGAGACTGTATAGAGGATACCAAGACTGCAGAGCCAAGCACCAACATATCCGATGTCATCTTTCAATTTTTGAGTGTATTGAACCGCACGCGCGCCAGGGATATCTTATACGTTGGAGATCAGCATGACCCAGGAGATGTAATCAATCGTTTGGACCTACTTCAGGCATTCAAACATTCGCTAGTGTTGTAGGATGAGAATGCCCCGACTCATTCATTGACCAGTGTACATAAATAATTCCTGGGCCATCCACTGCATCCACGCATAATTCACCCTCCATGTTGCATGTAACATCTGTGCTATACGATTGCTATCTGCATCATTTCATATTCATTCAAACATAACTTCACGTTTGATAGTATATGGCGATGAACTCGCAGTTTCAGTTTGATGTATGTCGACAGTGTTGCAGGTGGAAATGAATATTCGTAGCTCAGGTGTTCAGACCACCAAGTGTACAATCACAATCGCTAGGTGTACCTGCCGAGTAGTTATGGGCTGAAAAGATGCGAGAACATGGTCGACCTGCATTAAGATAAAGATAAACCCAAGACAACTCAGCTGCCTCACATGCTATCTACATATAGCTATGTATGTACCTATGAACATTATGATGCTGGCAAGCTGACATGCTCAAAACTGAACCAGGCGTTCCTTGGTCATATAGTGTAAGTTATAACTGCATACGTGCATATTGTATATTCAGCATCTGCCTTGGTTCATCAATTGGAGCTTGTTGTACCATCACTAGCCATGATTATGCAGCCTTACCTCAGGTATTATCTGGGCTATGAGTACCATGTTCACTGAAATTGGAATATATTCATATTGATAGATCATCCAAGTGCTACAGCATCGCATATGCACACTGTCGACACGTCCACTGATATTGTTGCTCATTCTCACACAATATCCTTCATGTCAGCATGTCTGGCCTCCCATGCCCACCAGGATATAATATCCAAGCCTGGATCTAAATCCCTGAATCAGCACAGATTCAAAGATGGAGGGACACTGCTGCATGCACCAACCTGATAATGCACCACATGAATCACAGATTGACTCTGCTCATCTCGCAGCCAAATTTTAATGGGCTGTCACGGAGTGTACAGCACAGAGTCCATGATGTGAATTGTGATGGACCCCATGCACCTATGCCTCCAATGGGGAGTGATGCTGTACCAAGTTGTACCGTGGAACAGTAGTTATCTTGATATATTCCTTCGATGGTTTGAAATGACATACAGTATCACACAGGACCAATGCAGTACAGCCAAGAGTGCTAGTGAGGAACCAGCTAGGGAAGCCAAGGAGAGGTGCTGACAGGAGACAGTATGTCAAGAATGGTGCATATATGCACATAGACTCGTGTGCATTATGCAGAAACCAACATCACAAAAAGAGCGCCCACATACTAATAAACATAGCTGAAGACGTTGACAGGACACCAATTCTCTTGCATCTGTCTATAGAAAAGTCCTTTGTATTATTGCCAAGATGATTGTCAAAATTTATCACTTACAAATGATGTTTGGAACTTACTCAAATTATAAGAGATTTCTGTGGGAACCACATGCTCGAGATGGTGCAGCAGTTTCAGTTGCTTGGCCAGTCGATGGTGCTTGACCATTTGAAGTGGAAGGCAGTACATGGACTGCAAGAGGTGATCCCGTGTTCGTCTGACTTGAATGCTTTCAGTCCTCTGTGATGTTGCCTAGCCCATCCGGAACTGATCTCGCAAGTCAATTTGGTATGTTATGTGGTTGACAGTATGTGCATATATTCACTTTATTTCAGTAGGGCTCTCCACGTTGTGCCCAGACTTGATACCTCCAGTAAGATGTCTACACGAGTCATGATTTCTGAAAGCGGATGCCTCCATTTTTGTTCTCCCTCCAGCTTAGGCACTCACCATCTCAATCACTCTAATCACAAGCTCTTGAGCCGAAACTTACAGAGCACACTACCAGCCGTGCAGGTGTTTTTAATAGATTATATCACTCAAATGACAGTCGTACTCTGCTATACAGTATACTCATGATCTCCATGCTGTCAATACATTATATTAATGAGCTGCAGCCAGGATGAGCGTGACACTAGCATGCTATCAAACAATATTTTAAGTATAGCATGTCCATCCATCCAGTACTCTAGGCGAAATCTCTGTGAATTCTGGGTATATT
The DNA here is from genome assembly GCA_016695465.1 of Suillus americanus. Lineage (NCBI taxonomy): Eukaryota > Fungi > Basidiomycota > Agaricomycetes > Boletales > Suillaceae > Suillus > Suillus americanus. The sequence goes on along the minus strand of MU177936.1, from coordinate 284,568 downwards.
CTAGGGGGAAAGTCGCTATGATGATAGCAAAGTCTGTGAGTTACCAGATGAGAGAGTCTGGCAGAAAACGTGGTGATATTATCGCATATTTTCACACTTTATCCACATTTTACACTTTTCATAATCCACCAGTTTGTGCTGTAATACACAGAGACGCATGACACGAAACTTGTTATGGGAATCTACACATCATCACGTGTGTGAAATACATCACATGACCATGTGATATCCAGATTCCAAATGCTGTGGCGTGAGAATGTCACGTGATGTGAAGTTGACATATTGCCATTTGGCAAATTTTTCTCTTTCTTTCTTACCATAACCTTGACAGGTGGTTTCTCGCCTCTATGGGCGTTCACTGTCGATGATGGTGGTCACCTTGTTCATTGGCTATGATCGCAGCATCCTGTATATCTCTGAACAGTGGTGGGGTGGTTTCTCGCCTCTATGGGTGCAATTGATCAGGCTGTACTGTAGAATCTCCTGTATCCTTCTGGAAGACGGGGTGGGCTGGTCTCTTGCCTCTATGGGCGTGTTCACTGTTGATGATGGTGGTCACCCTTCCTTTATCTTCATCTGTGACATTGTTTGCTTGTGTCACTGGATTAGATCATTAGCACAGTTTGGTTTGTATTCACTTTGGCAAAAATATATCTGTGAATAATTAACGCAAGTGTGAGGAAAGTCAACCAAGCAACCATATTATCTATAAGGGACACTCAATTCTAAATGTTGCTGTCATTTGCAGGTCATATGGGAGCCAAACTCATGCTAAGCGTCACTAAGCCTGTCGTAAACAGGAATTGTACCTCAACCTTGCGGTGCGCAGCACCAACACTTGCAGTCTTGACACGTGTCCTAAACCACCGCAGTGCTCCTAAACTTTGTCATTCCTGGCCCTCAACAGGCCTAATCCTCATTCAAACCTTGTTATGTAGAAATGCTAGCAATGTATAATCAATTAATGCCATTTGTGAGTTGGACTGAGTTGGACAGTTGATCATTTGTTCACCACTTTGAATGAGCCATAACACATGCAGCAAAGTACGAGATCGCAATATGGAATCTCCCATATTTATGTTGATTCCTACAGTACAAGATCTCACATCGTTCAGAGCTGGCCCATGTTCGATTCTGACAGCTACCATTTGAACGTGATTCCATTATGTCACTCCTATGTCTCATTCGTCCTTGACTGACAGACGTATTACATGAATTATTGACCTTATCCACTGCCTGGAAGTTGCTAAGGGCCCCCTGTGATACATTCGATATGGAATGGCATATGCATGCATCTGTGATACATCAGCTGCACACATGCTAGTAGTATGTCATTCCCAACATCATACCATATTTTATATTACATGGTGGGTCATTAAATCACACATTGATATCCAACAGGCAATTGATTGAGGTAGGTCCTCTTGCTATATTATACATCACCAATGTCCATTAGTATCACAGAACTTGTAGTCCAAGAGCAAATGTGTTCTACTACGACTGGTCGCATGACTCTATCAAAATGTTGATGCCATATATATTCAGGTAAACATTCTTCGCGCCCATATTGAGCTTCATGTTGTTCATCTATTTCAGCATTTATCATGACACTACCAGCATCCTACAGGTATGTGGTGATGCCTCGGATGGTGATTCAAAGTGTCTACCCCACTTGGTGAGGTACAGCATATCGTGGTAAATGGATGTGTGGTCGAAAAGCGACATGACAGAAATTTGTTTTGTCCCTTGCGGTTTAAGAGTATACCACACATCTGACTTGTCCCTAAGCTTGAGCAGGCACAGCGACCATGTCAATGTCGATGGCTGTGGATGCACCTCTATTAGTTTTTGCCATACTAATTTGATAGCATATTGCATCTCTGTGGAGCATTTCACCACATTGTACACCTGAGTCCATTTCACCCTGATGGCGAGCATCTCAAGACTTTCCAATTTAATCAGACATATTATGTTGGCTCCCACAATCAGGTGCATTGGCTGATTCAAGATGTATTGTCTACTCATATCACTCATAACCTCATATGAAAAGCTTCATTTCCCTCCTATTTTACTCCCACCTCCGTGAACGACTCACCTTACAAAAAATTCATGACTTCATATGAAAAGCTTCATTTCCCCACCTATCAGCAACATTACATTAAGAAAGGGATAGGATGAGCAAAATAATTACATAGACCAACATCCATACATACATAGGATATGTGATTATGACATTCCATACTCTGATGTTGCAGCGACTACATCACTCTCCATTCGGCCCCTTTGGACACACCAAGGTGGTCCTCTTTGCATTGATTATCATGGTGTTTGTACTTGCAGGACATTAACAAATGCTGACAACATAACAATGACTAGAGAATCAAATCAACACAGTATTTGGATTGAGGCCCAGTGAACATCGACAGGTTAGAGGCAGATACATGTAGATAGAGATCGAAAAATAAAAGACCTATGAAATTTATCGATCTGTTTCGAGGTCTTTTGCTAAAATGTGACTTTTGATACACAAAAAGATAGAGATCTAGACGAAGCTTTCATGTTTAGATAGGATTCTTGATGGCATTAGGTTTTTAGATGCATGTTTACATAGGAAGTATTACTTGATTTGACGTGAAAGTGATATTAATACACTGCTAATGGAGATAAATGAGACTGTCAAGGGGTATCACTACTATTCGGGTGGTATCACTATTGTTTGGTGACGGTATCACCTGTGACTCCCCCGTAAGGGCTCTAAATAGAAGTGATAATAGATAGGGTTATCACCTGTAAAACGACGGATTCTCAACACCTGCAAGCCTCCGTCAATATCTCTTCAATAATGAGCGACTTATAATAATCAGTAGAGCAGTATACTAGGGTAAGTAGGCGGGTATCGCACTCCCCGCACTGCCATTCATGCAGTTGCCCTCCAATAGTGTCATAATTGCAACGCCGAGTGATATCGCACCACCACGTGATGGTCTGAAGCCTGAGGGGTTCTGGGTGATCACAGTTGGGCAACAAGTCAGTATATTCTACTGCTGGGAAGCATTGTCGTACTTTCACTTCTAGTACTTTCACTTCTAATCACTGCAGAAACGAGATTTTAAGTAAACCCCACCCAAAGTCAATGTGCTGCAAATTTTGAGAGATCCTGGGAACACTACAAATGTAAGCGGACCATTTTCCGAATTTGCCTTAACAATTTTCCTGACCTATGCTTACACCTCGCCAATACCTGCTATCCCATGACTATTCAGCTCTGCAAATCCAAGATCTCGACGTCGGTTTACAGTAGACTTGGAGCGAGGTAAAACTTTGAAATTGTCTAAGTCCTCATTACCTAGTAAGTACTTACTACACCATGGCAGACTGTCATATACCATATTCCGGACCATGTCCGATGATATTCCCACGCCTTCCGGATGCTCATCCGGACCTCCATAACCTTGTCCATACCTCCATACTCCTAGTCCATGCCTCTAGACCTCTAGTCCACTATCGGTTTGGATCCATACACTATCGTACATCCATATATCCATACCTCCGGACCTCTGCAGCTATTCCTGCTTCATCCACCTTTGGTCCAGTCGGATCCGAGCTTATTCCATCCAGAACCTTACCTCGTCTAAGATACCGGACTATATCCTTGATTCATATCCTAGTCCACCTTCACTTAGATCTCCGGATCTGCTCATCCGATAGCCAGACGTCTGATCCGATATCCACACTTCTCCAGACCTCCGGATCCGTCCTATACTTCATATCCGAAGCCAAACCTTAAATCAGCGTCTATCCCCATATGGTAATTCACTTGACTCCGGACTTCGGTTATTCTTGTTTCCATCTTGCTTATTGATCCTTGTACTCTGTTTCATATCCGAGTTCATTTACTTATGTTCCATCTTACTTACTAACATGTTTCCACATGCTCGTACATAGCCTTAGTCTTTTGCTTACTGATCCTCTCGGATATCCTCCAGTATATAAACCTCTGTACAAACTCCTGTAAAGTTTCCTTAGTTCGAATATCATCTTAGATCCTGCTCTATCACCTTAGATTCTGCTCATTCTTGTCTGAGGACCTTTGGGTCCATCTTAGTCTTGCCTTTTGTTAGGCCTAGGGAACTCTTCCCTAGGCCGGACATCCAAACCTTCGGATTTGTCCTTCCGTCCTTATCCATACTTAAGGATTGATTCCTCAAGCCGGACCTTTGCCTTTCCGGCACTTCCTGTCTTTCCGAGACTATGTCTACTTCCTGTTAACTCCGACTCTACCTAAGTGTAGTCTACCTCTGTCTGTTTCTATTCCGGACCTAGTCTGTAGTAGCCTTTATTCTCCTGTCCTATAATCCTGTCCGCTCCTCCGCTCCTCCGCTCCTCCGCTCTTCCGCTCCTCTGCTCCTCTGCTCTTCCGCTCTTCCGCTCTTCCGCTCCTCCGCTCCTCCGGTCCTTTGGATGTCTCAACCTTTGGACATCATAACCTTTGGACATCATAACCTTCAGATGTCCTGTCCTCCGGACCACTCCTCCTATCCAATCCTGCTTTGGACTTTGTCCCTTGCAGCCTCCCTCCATATGTTTCCATCTAGGAAGTTTACCTATAGAAGTCTCACCTTCGGACCTTATGCAGCGGATGAAACTCCTCCGGAGTTTCCTATACTTCTCTAGAACTTTCCGATAGTCCTCCGGAAGTTTCCCGCGCTCATCCGGAAGTCCTTTAGCACTCTACAAGAGTAGCCAGCCTCCGGAAGTCCTTCGGACTTCATCGGATTCCATCTGGACTTCATTCTGAAATTAAGGGCATGTACTCGGGTAAGGGGCACAGTGCACGAGCTGAGGCCAAGCCCTTCAGATCCCGTCCCCCTTGAGCACTGGTCTTGACACAGACCGTGACACCATCAAGCTTGAGCTGCCCATGTGGGTGAGATCGTTCAAGTTCACTTTTGAATGCAGAAAGCCTCGTCCTATGGTAAGTGCCGTTTAGTCAAACTAAACCAATACTAACTACTATGTAGGCTATTGATGTATCCATGCGAGAGCCTCTCAACTCGGAGCTGCCGTCTGGCACAGCATGCTGCACTGATGCCAGTGAAACACCAACAATGAAACCAGGAGTACTTACTGATTGGTTGGAAGACCAGACAGCTGTAAGTTCTTTTGTTGTTCTATCGTTTTATGATATTGAACATATATCTAGCAGTGCAACTCATTTCTAGCGCAACTTGAAGCTGTCAAGGCAGAAGCTTGGGCAATTGATACTGCTGTAATGCGCTCACGTGACTCTAGACTTAGAACAACCTCCTGAGTCCCGACGCATCTAAGACCAAGCATCCACATCATCTGCCTCACCATATGTTACTTCGCTGCTCGTGTACAACCCACAAATGTGCAGGAGCCCTTGTTCCTGCACATACCAAGCGAAACCATGAACGTGCAGACCTCAAAAACCAACCCGTTGCTGAGCAAGCCAGTGCTCAAGTTGCATTGGGCAAAAGGATGCCTGGACTGGTTCAAAGTACACCTATCTTTTGACATGAGCCTGTACCACTCCTGCTGCCAAGATTCGAGTTTCCAGATCCTCCTCAAATCTTGGAATTGCCAGTTGAACAAGAGATGCTTGATTATGGATTCCTCACCAGAGGAGATCTTGATATCATGACCCATGGCAGTGAGTTACCTAACCTTGGACCAAAGTTTCATAGCCCGGAAGCCATGTTAGATGCTGTTGACCATTTCGAGGATTACAATGCACACACTGCAGCTGGTGCTCATCCACTCACATCCCACCTTGCTCACAACCTCCCCCATGACCCAGACCTGCATGCAATGCAACGTGAACCCGAGCGTGCATTCAATGAAATGCAGGAGGAAGAAAACGGTGCTGATATACATGGTGATGGTCCTGATGCGCGGTGTAGGTACAACAACTCTGCTGGGTGCAGAGCATTTGTTGGGTTAAGTGTGCTATGCCTAGCTGCTATTCGACCCTAAAGGGTTTCTGGACTAGACTCAGAGCTCAGAGAGGGTAGGAAATCATCATAAAAACTGGTAGTGGTAAGTAGTGAAAATTAAGGTCATTACATAAGCATCAAAAATGCGAACATAACACTAAGGAAATTCTGCCCATCCCAGGCCACAGTAAATATGGTCTCTACAGCAGGGCGATGAAGATAAAAATCCTGAGATTGATGTTGATGCAGGTGCCAAATGTAATGATGAGGATACCCGAGGTTCTCATCACAGTAGAACCAGAGGAAGATACTCCCAACCCTTTCATGCCTGAAGAAAGAACCGCTGAGGACCCTTACACGAATCACGAAGGTGTTCCCCCACATCTCTTAACAATATATGCGGTTGTCTCATGGTTGCATCCCCTTGAGTAGCATGTAATGCGCTACTTGCCATTTTTGCATGTATGCTGCTTGTTATCTCTCCGACAATCGACAGACCATTTGTGACACTTCAATCTTGTACTCAGGTCCTTGGTGTCGATCCAGTCATTCAAACTCTGCCCATTTGCCCTGGATGCTATGACATTTTTCCTCCTGCTGGCTCATTGCATGCTCAGGACACATGTATCACCTGCAACATCTCACTTTTTCTTCCAGGTCAAACTAAACGTGGATTTCAACGCGCTGTGAAGACACCAGTTATCAAGTACCCATACCTTGTGCTATCAGATCAAATCAAGTCAATGCTTACCACACCAAGTGCATGCAAAAATTTTGTTAAGGAACATGCGACTCGCTACACGCAATTATCTCACCTTCCGTATTTCAACCTCGTTGAACAGATCGTTATCGATCCAATGCACAATTTGTTCCTTGGTAAGCCTTATTCTCTTGTCTGGATGTCATTTCGCTGATGTTATATCTCACTTCAAAGGCCTCGTTAAAACTCACTTCTATAACATATGGGTGCAGAGCAAAATTCTACGCCCAAACCATGAGCTGGATGTTCTTCATGAGATGCTCGCAGATGTAACAAAATTCTACTCTATTTATATTCATTTCTAATAATCCTTCGAGTTTGTCGTACCAGGCTCATGCGGCAAGTTACCAACAGATATAGGAATGCCATCAGGAGGCTCATTGACAGCCGATCAATGGCTCCTTTTATCAACGGTTTATGGGCCAGTCATTGTGAGCAAATATCCACTGCACATTAATTTACTCATCCTCACCCTTTATTAGTCAGGTTCCTCAGTTGTGGAGTGCATGCCTCCCAAGTCACGCAGATGAGGAGCTCTTGAATCAGCAAGTTGCACTGATCACACAGATGGAGGCCGAGAAAGTTTTGCAGGCAACTCTGAAGATGGATGAGAAGAATGCCCTAGCCAAAGCAAAGAAGAAAGGGAAGGAGGCTTATGCAGCTGAAAAGGCGCGCATTATGAATGAGAAGGCTGCAGCGAAGCAGGCTGAAAAAGCTAGGCTTTCAGCAGAGAAGAAGGCACAGGCTACGCAAAGGAAGGTACGTCTGTATCTATTGTTGATTTGCTTGTTTACTGATCATATCAAGTCTACAAAACGGAAAGCAGGGTCACAGGTAGTAGAGGACCTACCTGAGGGTCAAGTTCAACCTCCTCCACCCCCACCGGCATGTCAGCGGACCACCATTTTGGATAAAGTACCCCCCCAACCTGATGATATGGACCTCAAGTTCTCCCTGCATCCTGACGATCCAGGAAATTTCCTGAAGCTTTGTGCAGCATTACGGATCCTTGTTCAACACCACCTCAATGACCAACAAGTCGATACTGTGGAGCAGCTTATTCGGGAGTACGGAGCTGAATTGATCAAAGTGTGATTCCTTTCATCCTGGTATCACACCCAGTATGCTAATAATCAAACTGGCAGCTATATGGATCGGGCGTCATATTTGTAAAGGGGCCATGTATGGGTACGATGGAGAGGTCTCGACATCTGGTGAGTGCATGTGCTTTTGGTGATCTGGAGTCCCGTCATTAAGGTGTTCTTGAAAGGACGAGAATGTGTGATCAGGCTGTCATCCAGAAGTGAGTAGCTCGTTATGATTTAGCTTTGCCTTGACTGATATACTTATTGTTACAGTCAATGTACACCCCTATTCATTTTCTTACTTAACCTTGTATTACATCACGAGCCGCCTTGCCGCCGCCGCTAGACTTATCCCTGACTCGACTCGTTTATTCTTGTACTACACCACAATCGCTGTGCCGTCGCTAGGTGACCTATTCTTGCTATCTCTTATCTCTGACTCATCGCTTATGCGTCCTATTCCCACACCTGCCCTGAACATCTCATAGTCTTATATATACTCGTCTTGTATGTAGTAGTTCTTTACTTTAATCTTACTAGGTTTTACCTGGAACTTCCTTTGCTTAAGACTTCCAATCTTAAGTCATCTGAACCGATATTCAAGTCGAGGACACTCTCCTTGACCTGTCTTAGAACCATCAATCATTGGAACCTTGACCTTATCTGAGAGTCCCCCTCTTAGTTACGGTTAACGCACCGTTGGACTTTAGCCGAAGCTCTTATCGAGCCGCTACTGTCTAGAACTATCCTAGTTCGTAACACTTACTGCCATGGATTGCTCTTGGTGCAGATTACCTGGGTGACTGGTGGGCCCAAATACATTGACATGCAACCCATTGCGACTGAAGCTGGTGGGGCCGTGACTGGGTTGTGATGTGCCATGAATGTGGCCCTGCATGGGGTAGGCGTCATATCTTGTTGCACATGCTCTGGGCTCATTTGTGGATGGTTCGACGTGGCAGGGGCACCACTCGGGCGTCTCTGAGTAGTTCCATGGGGTACATACATCACGGAGGGAGAGCAACAAGGAGGTAGGACAGCCTGCAGGATGTGGAGGATCCCTAGGTCGGCACCATATGGTATATGCTTCCTGTCTGTATGTACATCATAATCCAATCCACTTTCACTTGAAAAACCAACCATAATCTGATGTGCAAATCATTTAAATCAATATTAAAACTGAGGTCTGCTTAACACGCAGGCAACAAACCTGCGTCTGGAAATCTCACTGTTTCACAGTCAGTTTTGCATGTCAAAACTGAACCTTTCTATATCTGCATTGGTGTACTTTTGCCTCGATTTGCATTCTATGCTTTGTGTGTATTTACAGGCTATATTTGGACTCTACACGGATCCGTTTATGTTGTCATTTTGCAGTGATATGTAACATGACTCTAAACGTACCTTGCTTGTAATCAGATGTAAATCCGAGGTGTTGGAAATTTTGTTCCTTCAGCCCACAGCCACAGATGCTAAACAGAGGGTTTTCACACTTCGTTATCACGTCTTTGCGGACCCCCGCTTATACACGCTATTCCACGACTATTCAGTCCTGCAAATTCAACCTTTCAACATCTGCTTAGGCTAGACTTAGTTCAAGATGATTTTCCAAAATTTTGGCCAAGTCCGTACTACTAGTACTCAAGCGCTCTCATGGCAGACCATGACACAATCAAACTCGAGTTGCCTGCACAACTCAAAACTTTCAAATTCACTTTTGAGTGCAGAAGACCAGGGCACTTGGTAAGTTTTTTTTTGTAAGACTAAACTAAGGCTAACTAATTGTATACTATGTAAACCATTGAAATTTCTATGCAAAGGTCTCTCAAGCGGTTGAAGTCACAACCTAGTACTTCGGAGAGTCCAGATACCAGTGAAACACAGACTGAGAGGCCGGAAATACTTACCTACTGGTTGCAGGCCCAGGAAACAGTGAGTTCTTCCTACTATTTCTATCGATCTGTGTTACTAAATAGATGTCAAGCAGCGTCAAGTATTTCTAGCAAAAATTCAAGATCTTATGCAATAACCAAACAAGAGGTCAGTCAATCCATTAGTTGTGGCTCCTGCACTCGTTTCCTCGCTCTATGGGACATACACTAACATTCTTCCCCACAGTAATGCTGGACAGCTGGTTGATGATAGTGAGACCAAACCTGAGTCTGACATAGAGCATTTGCCTGAGTCTCCAGCCACACCAGCAGAATTTACTCGCTGGTATGACAAGGTGCATTTACAGGCTGGTAGTACCAAACAGATGGTTGACAGCGAGTCTGAACCGGAGTTGGAGATCTTGAAGCAGGAGCGCATGACTCCCATAGACTTCATCTATGAGGCCATGATGAGCGTGCATATCTCTATTTTTTCTATATTATCACCACTTACAAAAAACTACAAACATAGAGACCTTAGCGCAGACCCAACACTTGAAGCATCACAAGCCCGGTTCTGTACTAGTATCATGAATTTTGAAGCTGATGTATTCATTTAGTTTATGATCCTTGGATCCAGTAGGTCACTTCGGAATCAACAATACCATTGTCTTCTAAGCACATGTCTTTGGACTCCACCTTCACGTGTTTGCCCTTGTTCTTGACATGGTAGGAATACCACTGGGAGTAGTTGTCTGTCATGAGCCCCATGGGCTTTCAGTTGTCAGCGCAAAGACAAAGTTAGAGATACTCCTTCATCAGCAAAACCCTAAATTAAGGTCCCCCCATATACAGCGCTGTACAATGCTGTATGTCACTGTGTGGCACTGTATATCACTGTATATGGGGGGACCTCACTGCACATAGGGTTAGGGTTTTGCTGATGTTGCGCAAGGTATGAAGCAGCATGTTGAACAAAAGGTCTTTGCCATTCACTATACAATGAACGAATGAAGTTTATATGTATTGTGAGAAAATAAGTGCAAAAAAAGAGGAATGTGGATGGTGGATATAGACAGTGTAAGGGAATGTCTACAAGTTAGAGTTGTCAAACATTTCAACAATTGTATCTCTCATCAATGCAAGCTTTCTTCGACATTCCATACCATCTTCAATACCTTGGCTAATAAAGCCATCGATGTCTTTCTTTTGTCGATCTGTCTCTGACTCTAGCCATTCGACATCGCCATTGAGGACATCAATAATTGCCTGCTGATATTGCATCTCATCTTTCAATGCATCAATGCAGTCGTGACACATTTGAAGTTCCTCAGCATGTGTCATCTGCAACTCCTCAACCTCTTGACGATGCCTCATGCATAACTGCTCAAGTTCCTCTATATCTCTAAGGTGGTCTTCTTCCATATAGTCAATGTGATACTCTACTCATTCCAAGGTCTCAAGCAGCTTGTACGCACGCTCCTTCATAGTGCATTCATGCGTTGATGATGGACGGCAGTTGCATTGCTTGTCCTTTGTATCTATGTTGCAGTCAGTACTTTACATACACATTCAATAGCATCAGAACATACATTTGATGAGCCTTCAGCGGACCTCAAAGAAAGGCGGATTTGTTTGCTGTCTCTTGGTGGAGTGAGACCGTTGTCTGCATCACATTTTGATGGAGAAAAGCACATAGTGGATCGGTATATGAGGCCGAATGCAGCAGGTGATTGTGGATACTTGTGGAATTTGTGAGTAGAGAACTGAACCATTAGAACATTCGGCATTTGCCTTAAAACATATATTCGGTAAGCACAAGTGAACGATGACAATCACTTACTGCATTGCACAGTGTAAAATCGTGGATTCCATATGAAGGAACATATTGGAGATCTTGATACTTTCCATGAACGGTCTGAAAATATGCCGCCACTATTAAGCTAGACACAATGTTAGCCTTCAGTCATTATGGCACAGACTATATTGCAATGTACCTAGACACAGTGTTGGCCTATTATAGGCAGTCCGTCAGTGTCTAAGCACAGTCCAAACGAGCAGTAACTCGCCCTCAGTCGTTATGGAACAGACTGAGAGGAGAAGACACTACAAAGATCCCTATATAGGTTGGCTTGTATTCCAACCTTCTAACTCCACTCATCACATCGGCGTGCATAGCACTAACAGTCCTCCTCGATTTCTCACTGTAGACCTAGGCATGTGCGTAAGCGTTCAAAATCCTTCCATGGCAGTGCCTTTGTGAATATATCAGCAGCATTATTCAGGTATTTGACGTAGTGCAGTTTGAGTTGTCCATTGACAACATGTTTGTGGATCGAATGAACAGCAATATCAATGTGTTTCATTTTAGAATGATAGGAAGCGTCTTCGGTGAGCATAATTCCGCCAGTATTGTCGCATAAAAGGGGAGTCGCTGAAGGTTGTGTGAATTTGATCTCGTGAAGCAGGTTTTGGAGCCAAACAAGTTCCTTTGCAGCGTCAGATGCAGTGACATACCCGCTGCCTAGGGTAAAGCAGTATTTGCTAACAGCACAACGAGTGTCAGGGCAATTGGCGAAGTCCCTATCTGTGAACCCAAGAAGGCGCGCTGGGTGTTCACCTCCAAGGACAAGTTTGAGGTCTCACGATGTCAGGTCAGGTACCTATTGCAAGATACATGAGGGACCCGACCAGGGAACAGTATGGGGTTCTTGCCATACGTTCATGCTGAGCATTTGTAGATGGTGCGTGCGTTCAATGGGAGAGGTGAAGGCCGGTTTCTATTGGCGTACAGACGGGGACAGTGTCCTTCAAGCAGAATTGGTTGATAACACGGTCGGTGAGTGCTGTTTGAGAGAGATGGATAGTATGGTGTGTCCAGTTGCACTTGATCGTGATACCCAAACAGAATCGAGCTTCTCCCAGGTCAGATACTGTCCATTTGGTGCATAGTTGGTCTTTGAAGTGGTATATCGCCTTCTTAGTACTTCCGACAGTGAGGAAATCGTCAATGTGAACCGCGACTAGAAGTATTCCAAGTGATGTCTGTTGATAATAGATGCAATGTTCACACTTAAGGCGCTTGAAACCCCAGGATAGCATTGCATCATTCATGGTTCTATTCCAGACGAGGCCACCTTGCTTGATGCCATATAGGCCCTTTTTGAGTTCCCATACCCAGTCTTCCTTATCAGGCGTCACAAAACCTTCTGGGTGTTGCATGTAGCAGACTTCATTGGGTTCGAGTAGGCCATGAAGGAATGCGGTCTTAATGTCGAGTTGATCAATTTCTCAGTCCAATGCTGCACCTAAATGTGTGAGGATGCGGAACGATTTGAGACGAGCAGTAGGTGCAGATGTTTTCATGTAGTCTTGTCCCCAAACTGCTGAGTAGCTGTGACAGACATACCTCGCCTTGACGCAGGTTGGCCTTCCATGCTGGTGCCATTTCAGTTTTCAACAGCGAGAGGGTTTATAGATTTGCCTGAAATATATATATAAGTATATGCTCATGAAAAAAAACAATACCTTTGACAATGAGACGGGGTGTGTCTTCGACTGTTGTAAAAGGGTCCATGGAGTCATCTACATAGTAAACATGAGTTCATGCATCAAAGACGAAATAATAGAATACTTTTCATGCACTTTGAAGCCCTGCCCCCCTCCAAATCAGGGCTGCGTGTTTGCCATGTGCTGCTATGGTATCCAATATCATTGTGCTCTTGTTTGATGTTCTTTGACTGCTTCAGGAGATTACCATCGGCGTTGATATGGTTCTTGCGCTATGATGGATAGGCAAAACTGCACGAAAAAGCACCACTTGCCTGAATGAAAATGTGTAATCCTTAGTTTGTCAATGAGGGAACATCTTTTGTGCCAGCAAAGAGAACACTCTCGTGTCGAGTGCCTTTACCACTGTTAAGTAGTGTACTCAAGGGTATCGGATCCAAAGGACTTTGGCCTCAGCTTGTGCGCTGTGCCCCTTTCCCGAGTATTGTCCCTTATTTCTGAATACTTAGAGTATCGAGTTTATGGGCGGACGAGTATCGTACCGGATCCGTTAAGGTCTACGGATATCGGATGTATAGCGTAACGGCTAACCCGGATGAAGTCCGAACTAGAAACTAGCGGATGAGACTGTCTGAGGACAGAGGCGGATACGGATAGACTATAGGAAGCAATCCTAAGTCTCGGAGTAGACAAGAGCGCGAACTCAAGTCCGGACGGATAGTGGAAGGTGAACGGAATGAGTGCAAACTAAGATGATATTCGAACTGAGGTTTGACAGAGTTATACATGAGTTTATATACTGTAGATAACTAACGAGATGATCAATCAGCAAGGTAAGGGCTATGTACGAAGCATGTGGAAAGTCTATTGGTAAGAAGGATTGATCACAAAGCATGAAACGGATATGAAGAATGAGTAACGGATCAGTAAGACAAACGGAAGATAGATAACCGGAGTACCGGTAGTACAAGAATTACCGAAAGGGGATAGACGCTGTATTAACGTTATATGAACAGGAGATGAAATAAGAATCAAAGCGGATATGTGGACTGGACGACGGATACGGATGATGGATCTGGATCGGATCTGTGGACCGGATGTTCCAGATCCGTTCCTAGATTATTGGTATATGACAACCACCATCATTCTTCTTGTACATACAAACCCAGCTTTTGTGTGATGGTGGGTCCAAGTCATGCACAGGAGATTGTGGAGCCTTTTGACCATGATTGCCCAGTGAGTGATGACCCCTCCCCAGAGCTGAACAAAATAACTCACCAGAGCTCGAGTGCTGTATGCATTCGAGGAACCATTGCAGACAGACAGGATCCTTCCCCAACATCTTTCTTGACGTGGGCAAAGGCATTTAGAAAGTCATGTATAAGGAGAAAGTCTGCCTGACTCAATTTTGAAGATAGTGGACCTCCTTCTTGTCCCCAACCAAAGATGGTATGAACGGGAGCATGAAGCTCCTCCCAGTGGTCTGCGGAATGCTGGAGTGTCAGGTGCTTAACTCTGAGGATTGCCAACATTCCGCATAAGTGTATGTGCTACAGGCTTCCGAGGCGCAACATGTAGGACCATAGGATGGGTGATTTCAGGGACGTATGAGGCGCTACCAGTGGACATACAGTATAGGGAGCAGCCGGGGTCCTCCTGGGGCTCATGGACCTTTTGAAAATGACAGGTGAACTTCCTTTAGTAATCAACCTCTGATTGCTGAGTGCTGTGGCATGAGAATGTCATGTGATGCGAAGTTTATATAATGGCCATTGGAAAATTTCCCTCTTTCTTTCTTACCATTACCTTCACTGGTGGTTTCTCGCCTCTATGGGTGTTCACTGTCGATGATGGTGGCCACCTTCATATTCCTTGTTCTACTCTTACCAGTCATACAACCTTAGGACTATGTTGGGTGGTTTCTCGCCTCTATTGGCGTTCACTGTCGATGATGTACTGTAGTATATGTCATTTAAACAAGTCGATACTCACTGCATTGAGGACCAAGTTAGTTGTTGTCCAATAAGAAACAAGATGTCTATCCTAATAACTGTTTCACACAGATACCACATTCTCAACGAACGACTCACCCTACAAAAAATTCATGACCACACACAAAAACCATCCTTTCCCTCCTATTGTATTGCCTCCTCCATGAACGGCTCATCTTACGAAGAATTCATAACCTCATACAAAAGCTTCATTTCCCTCTTGTTTTATTTCCTCCTCCATGAACAACTCATCTTACAAAAAATTCAGTACCTCATACGACAAGCTTCATTTCACTCCAATCTCCCCCTCCTCCATGAATGACTCATCTTACAAATGATTTATGACCTGATATGGAAAGCTTTATTTGCCTCTTATGTTACCCCATTCTCAATAAACGACTCTTCTTCGATGGACCACATGATCCGGAACCTCTGCAATGATTTTTGGTCTTGGTGTCCCTGTATAATGCAGGTGAGAACATTTTACTGGTGCACTAAGTACAGCTATGTACCTTGTTCATACTTGATCATGTGCTAAAACCGCGATACTCATCTTGCGAGTCTGCTTCGCTCTTTCTATGCTCATTCGATGTATATCACAGGGTGTGGTGAAGAGGGGTTCAGCATGTACTGGTCACCCAAATCTCAATGATTATTGTCGCCTCCATTCCACAAACCTTCATTTACAATGTTGGGGTCACCTCAATGTTAATGATTTATCATCGCATCCATTCCATAAGCCTTCATACACGATTTTGGCTCAAAGTCCCAAATTGATTACCTACATTATCACATATGTTATGGAACCATATGCTTGTTACTTGAGTAGTTGTTCTACATGAACAGGATGCTGTCAAACACCTTGTTCATAATAAGACACATGCTCAATGCGTTCAAAGTGCTCGCCTTGGCCGAGTTTGGATAGCCTGTCTTGCTCCAGACTCTCATTTAGCAGATTTATGTGTAATGAATATGTATGTAAATATGACAATGTGCGATGACGTTGATGTTTATTGGCTTTCTGAGCATGGCATACACAATGCATAGTTGTATGTTACATCATTATATCGACCAGCTACAACTGAAGCTGGGAGTACCTTGCCCCACTTGTCACCCTAAACAATTTTGAAAGCGATTCATAAGCGCCAGTGGTAGTTATGCAATGAACCACCATTGTACATGGTTGTGGAACGTGCAACGTGGTGAATAGATGGATGTTGGAGTCAACTATAGCTGTCAATGCAGTTTCAAATGATAGTCAGCCAGTGATAGGCATCGGCAGCATTAATGAACAAGCATCCACAATAACTAGAGGATGGGGCCAAACTTCGTCAGCAGGAACCTTATTTACTGTGTTTGTACAGTGTAAAGTAGCAAACAAGCTTCCGAAGTTCTGGAAAGTATGTTGTACAACATTACATATATATAGTGAGATACATTTTTGTACAAAGGTGTGAGGCTGCAATCCACACTGACAAGCCTTTCGGAGGAGTCAATGTCATAATCATTGGAGATTTCCACCAATTCCCTCCTATTGCTGGTGGTAAAAATGTGCCACTGTTCTGGCCTTGTAATCCTTCTAAGGACAATGCAGAAAAACTTCTTGGTCGGAAGCTGTATGAGGAGTTTAGAGTTGTTGTTCAACTCAAGGAGCAAGTACTAATTACTGATCCAGATTGGGTAGACTTGCTGCAGCACGTTTCACATGGTAGCTGCTGTGCGCATCACATCAAATTCCTCTGATCTCTTGTAATCACCAATCCAGATTGCCCATCTATCGATTTTACGGTACCGCCTTGGAACAAAGCCGTACTGGTGACGCCTCATCACTCTATCTGTCAACATTGGAATGCAGTCATGGCACAAGCAGAGTGCCGAAGAAACGGAACTCAACTGTTAATATGCCCAGCATATGTTCTTATTAAGCTGAACCATACAAAAGCGGTTCAGCTTGAAGGTCTGGAGAAGAACATAATACTGTTAGTTCCAATGGAGCGCACATTTACTGTCATCCATGGAAATCACCCAAAATCCATAAGATGATGACAGCTGCCTCTCACACCAGCATACTCGTTCATGGACTATCAGTCACAAGGTCAGACCATCAATAATGCCATTATAGACATTGCAATACAACGTACCGCAGGGCTTACTCCATTCAATGTCTATGTCACACTATTGTGAGCTCATGGCCGAGATGGAGTTTGGTTGTTGAGAGATTTTCACGAGAAGTTGCTGGTGACACATCCATCAGAACATTTGAGAATTGATGAAAGGTTGGCAATGATGGATCGGGAGACAGAGCAATGGTGGAAAGAAAAGACATGTGAAGTAGTATTAGAAGACATTGAGATGTTGTGGCGAGTTAAGGTATATCCTGTATGATAAGTGGGCGCTGCGAGTTTTGGTCCACGTTTCTTGCTGGATGTTGACTTGGGTGTGAATATGGTGCATTTGGGCTTGCCAGACGGTGGCTTGGAGACTTCATCAATAGGTGCACTGAGAGGTGGTCTACCGCATAATGTGTATGCGATGGTGGTGCAGGTCAGCTACAAGGTGTGATTAGGTGGTGCGAGCTCCACCTATTTACACTGTTCGCCACCCAGCACACCAAAGGCAGTTACTAGGTGAGGAGGGTAGAGCTGCAAGCACCGCTCTCTGTGACATTCTCATACCAATGCGAGAGTCACCTACTTGGTAAGTAGTAAGAGAACTGGATGCCAAATTTGTCTCAAAATTCCCATGTGTACACGAGTTGGTTCTCTTCAGCCACAATTATCAGGCGTAGTGACCTTGTAAACAAGGTAATAATACCAACAGTTGTCATCTAAATGCTTGAAACAGGTCACCATGCAGATTAACATGAATCAGCGAATGAGAAATGGTCATAATTGAAGAAGGAGATTTTCATTCAAAGTCTAGAAACCATTACATTAACCGTAAAGCGTCCAGAGCGAACTTTTACAGTGATGTATCAGAAGGTCTATGAGAACTACCAGGACTTGCAATGATCTAAGGCACCATACACCCTGTTTTCTGACTCGATACACCCCTTGGCGACTGAGCAAAAGCCCAACTCTATCTCTATAGCTCTCATCGCCACTGATATCTCCGAATGCTCAGGACAAATTGCCACTAGAGCAATGCTTGCGAGGATGACTGCAGCGTTCGTGAGAATATCATCAAACAGCGTCCACACCTCGGTCATCCGCTCCTCAATATATGTCCCATCAGACTCAACACCACGCCAGTCCTCGCATTCTTGCATAACTGCCATAACCTTGGGCTTCAACTCAGTAGCTATAGCAATGACCTTCTGCATGGCAATGGAGTTGTCTTCTATGATGGCCTCAAGTTCCATCCACGGCCTTGGTGTTGCAGCATCTTGTTCTCTAACATCCTCCTTGACGATCACAATCCAATTGAGGTCGAGTACGACCACAAGGATGTCGTGGAAGCGGCCGCCTAATTCTTCCAAGCAAAGTCTGACGCGTGTGATGACCGGCATCTGTGGTTCAAGTTCATCATCAGAATCCATGAGATCTGCAGCGCGATGATCTACAATGACTGCTATAATTAGTGGGGTAGGCGGCGAGTACATCAGTAAATCTGTGATCTGAATGTCACACAGTACACACCATTATGAGTTGGCAGTCTCAATAGTCCTGCAGGGCGGCCACCAGTGGATGGCATGATGGCTGATGTCGATGGAGATCAAGTGAGGATTCTTGGTTGGTGTATGATTGTGGAATGTGTCCAGCAACAACGAACTTACATTTATTGATCAGTGACTAAGCCATTCGGATGTCCACAATCGAACCACTCACCTGTGGTACCAAAAATAGTTAAACGTGGTGAATGGCAAGCTGTTTTTTGGTTGACAATCACCCGGTCGCATATTACACTTCAGAGGATTACCAGCTATATACGTTAATATGGACAACTGCTTAAACCCAAGTAGCACCCAAGTATTTTAAACAGTATGCATATGGTGCATATTGTTGGTGCAGTCAAAATTATTGCACTATGAGTTTTGCACTACACGTCACTCTAGTGAGTGATGTTTTGACTTCATATACTGAATAATGTAAACTTTGTCTCATCTTGCAAATCATTGCTTTGCATTGCACACGCATCATCAGTGTCAACATCATATCACACCAACTTCATATGGTTTTGCACAACATTGTATAGCATCACACCGACATAACACACTGCATTGCATCTAGAATATCCCCCGACTCGAGTTCAGACAGGCAGCTCTACATCTGTGTTTGCAGCAAGCACAATCTCGGGCAACCTCACCAAGTTTTGAAATCAACCTGGCACCGACATTTACAAACTGCTACCACGGAACAGGAACAAGATAGGATATGATCTGATAGATCACTAAAAGGACATTGTATTCCACTGGAACCAAATGCCGAGGGGGCTGCAGGCAACAGTGCACCTGCCGTGAACTCAGATACAGTGTCTTTGCCTCCAAGTGCTCGTCGTGTGGCCGCACTTTGAGATCTTGTCAAACGAGCTAGGGACAAGGAAGGTTCTAGACGCACTTCTCAGGACAAACGCGCACGAGTTGGGCATCAAGATGTTCAAGAGGTATATTAGTATCTTTGACTCAGATCAAGTGCTAACTCTTTGATATTCAGCAAAATAATTCCACAGAGCCACTGCAGCCTCCTGACCGTGACAAGCCTGCACACCCAGACAAACTCCCAAATCCACCACAGCCTCCTGACTCGGACAAATTTCCACACCCTGATGAACCTGCACACCCAGACAAACTCCCAGATACACCACAGCCTCCTGACTCGGATGAATTTTCACACCCTGATGAACCCCCAGATCCACCGCAGCAACAGCAGTATGAGATTAGAATAGAGTGCAGGCAGTGACCCGACATTGATATTAATGCTCTGGCACAAAGTGCCGTCCTTCCCAAAATGCGAGAAACAATGGATTTCATCCTTGCCATAAGGAATGCCTCGCTTGATGACCCAATTGTAAAATTGAGTGATGATGCCCTCGAGCGACTCTGCAACCCCCCTGAAGGACCCATCATGATCAATAGCCCAGGAGTATGGCAGAGTATTTCAATGTAAATGTACCTTGCACTCGAGCATGCTTCGCAAGATGCATACAATCGCATTTGTAGAGCCACCGCACAGACCTTTGCTGGTGCAGATGTTGTCGACGACCTCCTCAGCTTCTATAGTGTGGAGAAACTCATTAGTCAGTATACTGGTGTTGAATTGATCAAGCACAATATGTGCCCAAAATCTTGCCTTGCGTTGACTGGCCCATATGCAGACCTGGATAACTGTCCTATGTGTACCACATCACGTTGGGACCAGGCGAAGCTGCAAGCAAGCAACGGACGCAGTAGAGTCGCAGCTCAGAAGTTCATTACTATCCCTCTTGGCCCGCAGCTCCAGTCACTGTATCATGATCCTGAGAATGCACGGAGTATGCCATATCTTCATGAACACACACAAGTGATTCTTGCACAAATAGAGTGAACCATGGAGATTCCCATTGTGGATGATATTACCATGGGTTATGATTACCTTGGAGCAGTTCTTGACAGCGACATCAAGGAAAACGACATAGTTCTCATTTTCGCACTTTTGAGCTTACATAAGCAAAAACTCGCCCAACTTCAACCACAAGTCTTTCTTTCTTGCTCTTTGTCTCTGCCTTCACTCTTCAACTTCCTTGTTGATACTTTTCCTTCTCTTTTAATTCTTCAAGTTGGATGCTGGGGTTGATGTTGATGCTGGTGCTGGTGTAGGGCTGGGTGATGCTTGGGATTAATCCTGGTGAGCATTCTACCTCTGTTCTGTTCTGTTCTGTTCTCTGATTATATTTTCGCTTTCTGGCCCTTTTTGGTGATCCTGCTCTGCTTCCCTACTCTGCTCTTCTACTCCCCTTCTCTTCTGCTCTGCTCTGCTCTCCTACTCTTGCTCTCATACTCTCCTGCTCTCCTGCTCCTGCTCCTGCTCCTACTATAGGCTCATCCTCTCCAATTTTCGCATTTTTGGCTATTTAGTAAGTCCCTTTTTATTATCCTATCTTTCCTCTCTGACTCCCTCTTATACTAGTAGCCTTCTGCCCTTCTCCTCCTTCTCCTCCTCTCTTAATTTTCGCATTTTGCCTCTTTTGTAGTTAGTAGTTTACATCTGTTGTAGTAGTTACTTAACATATTACTTGAATTTTCGCTTTTTTGGTGTTTTGACTAGAATATAAATGCAAATATGGTGCACGAGAGGAACAAAATTAAGGTGCCTCCAAATTTTGGCAGTTGAATATATGTGCATAAATGTGCTACTGGCTACACAAGTTGACTATATGTGACTATATGTCCTCTCTATAGAGGGGGGGATTGCCTTAGATCCTATGTTTCTATAGACACTATATATTCATATATAGTGCTATATGAGCTAATATAGCAATAACCCTTTTTCCTGATGAGAGATCATACTCCGGATGGACGGATATGTTCAGATGATAACCCTTATTGGCAAAGAATGGTGAAACTCCAGTGGTAGCACTTGGAGCATTGTTATAAGCAAATTCTGCCAAGAGGAGTAGTTCTGACCAGTTGTCCTGCTGATAGTTGCAGTATATCTGGAGGTATTGTTCTAGGGTTTGGTTGGTATGCTCAGTCTGTCCATTGCCTTCTAGATGGTATCTGGAAGTAAAGTGGAGGACCATATCCAATGCTTTTCCTAAGGACCGGAAGAAGTGGGATACAAATTCTGTCCCCTGGTTCGAGGTTACATGGGATGGTACTCCATGCTTGGAAAACACATGGAGAAGGAACAGGTGAGCAAGGTCTGGAGAGGTAATGGTATCCTGAGTCAGAATGAATATTGCTTGTTTGGACAGTCGGTCTATGATAATGTCATATACCAATAATCTAGGAATGGATCCGGACATCTGGTCCACAGATCTGATCCAGATCCATCACCCATATCCGTCTCCAATCCACAGATCTGCTTTGATTCTTATTTCATCTCCTGTTCATATAACCTTAATACAGCATCTATCTCCTGTTGGTAATTCTTGTACTACTGGTACTCCGGCCATCTTACCTTCTATTTGTCTTACTGATCCATTACTCATCTTTCATATCTGTTCTATACTTTGTGATCAATCCTCCTTACCAATAGTCTTTCCACATGCCTCGTACATAGCCTCTACCTTGCTGATTGATCATTCCGTTAGATACCTATAGTTTATAAACTCATGTATAACTCTGTAGAACCTCAGTTCAAATATCATCTTAGTTTGCACTCATTCTGCTATAGACTCTAAGTCCTTCCGCTTGCCTTCTGTTATCCATCTGGACTTGAGTGTTCACTTGTCTACTCCGAGACTTAGGATTGACTCCTATAGTCTATTCATATCCACCTCTGTCTTTGGACAGTCTTATCTGCTAGTTTCTAGTTTGGACCTCATCTGGATTAGCTGTTACTCTATACGTCCAATATCCATAGACCTTAACAGATCCGGTACTATACTCATCCGCCTAGTTAAACACAATACTCTAGTGTTCTGAAATAAGGGACAATACTCAGGAAAGGGGCACAGCGCATGAGCTGAGGCTGAAGTCCTTTGGATCCGATAACCCTTGAGTACAATACTTAACAGATAATGAGGATGATTATAAAGCCAGAGGAGTCCAGAAGTTGCTCAATGAAATCCATGGAGATGGAATTCCAAGGCTTCTCTGGAATAGGGAGCTGTTTGAGCAATCTGTATGGTTTGTGTCATGGAACCTTGGCTTGGACGCAGGTGGTACAGGATTTGATATAGCTCCTGACATAGGTGCATATTCTGGGCCAGGTATATTCTCAATGGATGATTTCTTATGTCTGATTCTGACCGAAGTGTCCAGATAGGGGGCAATCATGGCTATTTTGGAGGACACAAAGGTGCAGGTCATTGGATTCTGGAACATACATATAGTTGGCACCAGAAATGCTGGGGTTGATGCTCGTAGGGATGATGAAAGCTTTCTTGAGTCCTTCAAATGATTTCTGGCATTCCTCAGAAAAGTTCCATGTAACATTCTTGTGAGTAAGCCAGGTGAGTGGAATCACAATATCCGGGTAGTGGAAAATGAATTGATGATAGAAGTTGGTGAATCTAAGGAATGATTGAACATCCTTGAGCTTCCAGAATTCTGGCCAGTCAGCAATGGCTTTGACTTTTTGGATGACATGGTAAGGTTGTCCAGAGATAGGAGATAGCCAAGGTATTCAATGAAGTTGGAGTAGAATTTGCACTTTTCTGGTTTAGCATATATGTGATGCTTCCGGAGATGTTGAAGTACTTCTCGGACATGTTGCTTATGAGATGCAAGGTCTTGGGAATAGATGAGGATGTCGTCCAGATACATGATAACACATATATCAAGCATATCGGAAAAGATGCTATTGACAAAGCGCTGAAAAGCTGCTGGAGCATTGGTAAGACCCTCGGGTATAACCAACCATTCATAGGAGCTGTAGCGTGTATGGAAAGCAGTTTTCCACTCATCTCCGTCCACAACCTAGACAAGGTGATAAGCGGATTGGAGGTTGATTTTGGTGTAAACTTGAGTGTGGCTCAGAGAGTTCAAGATGGTTGAGGCCACAGAAATCCACACAAAGGTGGAGGGAGCCATCCTTTTTCTTGACAAGAGGACAGGAGCTCTGTGAGAAGAGGATGAGGAATGGAGGAGTCCAGCTGTGATTTTTTCATCAAGAAACTTTCGGAGGGCTTCAAGCTCAACTGGGGAAAGAGAATAGATGGTGCCGAGGGGCGGAGTAGCTCCTTCTTCCAAATTGATCTTCAGATCATATGGCCAGTGAGGTGGAAGTTGGCTGGCTGTGCCTTTATCAAACACATCCACAAATTCCTGGTATTCTGGAGGTATTCCAGAAAGATTAGTAGGATAGTGTAGCAGAATGGAGTGTGGCACCAGAGGGATGGAGGTAGATACTGAACTGTTCCAATCCTTCTAATTTGCAGGCCTGGCAAAAGGCAACTGCATTGATTAGAGATATATGTGGAGTGGATTTATCAGTGGAGGGTTGCAGTGTGGTCGAAGGGGGAGTTTCCATGGGAGGCAGAGGTGTATATGAAGGGGTCAATGGAATTCCAAGAGATGTTGTCCAGAACTCGATGCTGCCCAAAACCCAGTCAATCAACAGATTGTGTCAGGTGAGCCAGCTATATCCAAGGACGATAAACAAGATGAATGCAAAGGGGTTACAAAGAACATATTGGAGGTGACCATACCGGATGAGAAATGGATGGGTATATCTATAGCTTCTATAATAGTGTTATTACAAGTAGCATCAAAAAGCTGGAGCGGTGTCCTGCATGATATGGGAATCATGCATGGACATGACTACTAGTTAACCCCTAAAAATGACACAGTCTGTTAGCTTACTCCTCAGACTAGTCAACCCATACCTTGGTCAAATAGTTTCAGTTTTTCCCTCTGTGATTGATACATCCACCGTGTTTTGAAGAAAAGTCATATGTGAGATGGGAATCACATAATGACCTAGTTCACATGAGAAGCTAATTGAAGGTTAAGGTATTGCATTTCCTTTGGCTTATTCATTTTGGCTAGAATAAACTATAGAGAAAAGTTCAAAGCCTAATAAAAACCTATCTAAAAAGCCTGCGTATTGTATACTGTTATTTGTACTATTATTTCTGAGTAGTTTTCTCTAGTGTTTCCTTGATTTATTTTTCTATTAGGATGCTCTGACTCATTAGATACTTTATAAAATTTGTACCTACAGGTATGATGTCTTAAAGATGTCATAGGACTTCCAAGACACTCCTGCAGGTATTTTGTTGAGAGATATGATGTAATAATGATGTCATCAATTCTAGAATTTTCTAGGGAATGTGCTAGAACATTTCAATGACTCAGAATGACTCAGAGTGATGTCATTATCCCACCAGGAATATTCTGGAATGTTCTTTTTCACCTGCTAGAACATTCTGCTCCAGTTTTTGAAACATTCTTCTCTGATTCTGATGTCTGTCATATACCAATAATCTAGGAATGGATCTGGAACATCCGGTCCACAGATCCGATCCAGATCCATCATCCGTATCCGTTGTCCGGTCCACAGATCCGCTTTGATTCTTATTTCATCACCTGTTCATATAACCTTAATACAGCGTCTATCCCCTTTCGGTAATTCTTGTACTACCGGTACTCCGGTTATCTATCTTCCATTTGTCTTACTGATCCGTTACTCATTCTTCATATCCGTTTCATGCTTTGTGATCAATCCTTCTTACCAATAGACTTTCCACATGCTTTGTACATAGCCCTTACCTTGCTGATTGATCATCTCATTAGTTATCTACAGTATATAATCTCATGTATAATTCTGTCGAACCTTAGTTCAAATATCATCTTAGTTTGCACTCATTCTGTTCACCTTCCGCTATCCGTCCGGACTTGAGTTCGCGCTCTTGTCTACTCTGAGACTTAGGATTGATTCCTATAGTCTATCCGTATCTGCCTCTGTCCTCGGACAGTCTCATCCGCTAGTTTCTAGTTCGGAATTCGTCCGGATTAGCCGTTACGCTACACATCCGATATCCGTAGACCTTAACGGATCCGGTACGATACTCGTCCGCCCATAAACACGATACTTTAGTATTCAGAAATAAGGGACAATACTCGGGAAAGGGGCACAGCGCACGAGCTGAGGCCAAAGTCCTTCGGATCCGATACCTTTACTTAACAGTATATTCGAACTCACACCTTTCCGAGTATATTGCATCTATCATGGCTCCTACCAAGGTAGCCCAACCAACTCTCTATTCAGTCGGACTCTCATCCATCCGACGTGATCCGACACCCATAGTCAACACCTTCACCAGTTTCTCTCAGCGCCGCGTTAGTAACCGCGGACCAGCTCAAAGCATTTCCGAACTCATGAATTGTCGACACCCGGAAACCCCTACACGCACTCCTGCTGGGGGTCCCCCAGACGATGAAGATCCTGATGATGATGATGACACTCCTGGCAATCCACCAGATGACTTCGGAGGTGATCCGGATGATGATCCGGAAAACAATGAAGATGACGACCTGAATCCACAGGACCGCATTATGCTCCGATTATCGGAAGCCATCGATAACCTTGCTCGTAATAATCGTTGCTCTACCACTTCTGAAGACTCCAAAGTCAAAATCCGTGAACCGGATACATTTGACGGAACCGAGCCTAGGAAGCTCCGCGCGTTCTTTGTCCAATGTGAGCTTAATTTCCCAAGCAAGCCCAAAGCTTTCCGCACCGGACGGGCTAAAGTCAACTTCGCCCAATCCTACCTTAAGGGTATGGCTCTCGAATGGTTTGAACCAGACCTCCTATCCGACGGAACGGATGTCCGTCCGGATTGGATGGATGACTATTCCGAGTTCATGCTTGAACTCCAAACCAATTTCGGACCACATGACCCATCCGGTGATGCAGAAATGCAACTCGAACAGCTCCACATGCGCGAAGGACAACGCATCAATAAGTACGTTGTGGAATTCCACCGTCTTGCCTCACAGGTCCGTGGCTGGGGCGATGGAGCCTTGAGACGACAATTCTATAACGGACTGCCAACTCGTCCAGATCCGGAAACAACAAATCCGGAACCCATCACGCCAGCACCAACAAGTCTGGTAAACAATCCACGTCTTCTACATTTGCTCCAAGGGCTCCGGATCTTACTTCCAAGTTGGGTAAGGACGGAAAACTCATGTCCGAGGAGCGTCAGAGACGCTTGGATAAGAAGCTATGCTTATTCTGTGGTGGACCTGGTCATACTGCCTGGGAATGCACCAAGTCTACTTCGCGCGCTGCCAAAGGCTGCGCTGCAGTAGTCGCTCCGGAAACCAAACCGGAGGTCTCTGTCAAGACAAAAAAATAGTCCGCGACCCTCCTAGCTCTGTGCAGGAAGAGGGTCGCATTGACTCTACCTGCACAAAGGAGTTAAGACTCAACGCTGTCGCGCTTTCGGACCAGAACTCTCTCTGTCCATATGTATCACTTCCGTTACTTCCGTCCATCTCTGAATTTCCAGCCCTCGTAGATTGTGGCTCCTCTCATTGTTTCATAGATACTAGTTTCATCCGAAAAAACAAAATCCCTACATATCCGATACCTCCTATTCCGCTCCGCTTGTT
>MU177936.1:240085-252072 GCA_016695465.1 Suillus americanus | reverse complement strand
CATCTAGGAAGTTTACCTATAGAAGTCTTACCTTCGGACCTTATGCAGCGGATGAAACTCCTCCGGAGTTTCCTATACTTCTCTAGAACTTTCTGATAGCCCTCCGGAAGTTTCCCACGCTCATCCGGAAGTCCTTTAGCACTCTACAAGAGTAGCCAGCCTCCGGAAGTCCTTCGGACTTCGTTGGATTCCATCCAGACTTCATCCTGAAATTAAGGGCACGTACTCGGGTAAGGGGCACAGCGCACGAGCTGAGGCCAAGCCCTTCAGATCCCGTCCCCCTTGAGCACCGGTCTTGACATTCAGTCTGTGCAACTCACCGGCCATGTTCCAAGCATACATGAATCGGACATTCCAGCAGGAGATTAATGAAGGATGCCTAGTGATCTACATGAACAACATCCTCATCTTCTCCAAAAAAATTGATGACCACTGTGAATGTACCTGGCATATCCTTACAAAGATTTGGGTAGAACAACTCTACCTAAAACCAGAAAAATGTACCTTTGATGCCTATGAAGTTAAATACCTTGGCATGATTATCCATCCCGGATGTACCACCATGGACATAGCCAAAACTGATGGAATCTGTGATTGGCCAGCCCCAAAAAGGTTCAAAGAAACTAGATCATTCCTCGGATTCTGCAATTTCTACCAAAGCTTCATTCCCCATTATTCTAATATTGCACAACCTCTTATCAACCTGACCAAGAAAGATACTACATTCCTCTGGTCTGAACCTTGTCAAAACTCCTTCTCCACATTGAAAGAATGCTTCCTAAAGCAACCTGTCCTCCAAAACCCTGATCTGACTCGTCAGTTTGCTGTCACCACAGATGCCTCTTTAGTAGCTACAGGAGCAGCTCTACTTCAGACCGATGGAAATGGTGTTTATCATCCATGTGGATATCTTTCTCAATCCTTGAATCCTGCAGAATACAATTACCAGTGTCTTCCCCCCCATGAAATCAGCTCTTTCTGATTGGACCATAACCGATGATGTGCTCTACTACAAAGACCACACTTATGTTTGTCCTGTGGGATGGCATGATATTCTTGAAAGAACCCATGATCATGCCACAGCAGGACACCCCAGCCATTTTAAAATGGAAGAACTGGTTAAGCGCAACTCTGGTGGCCCTTCATGGGACCTTATATCCAGAAATATGTTGAAGGTTGTGCCCTTTGTCAGCAAATGAAATCCGACACTCATCCTATGACACCTCTGTTAATGCCTATCCCCTCTATCATCTCCACACCATTTGCCCAAGTGTCTGTTGATCTTATTACTGATCTCCCACCTTACAACGGCTTTGATTCTATCATGGTTGTGATAGACCATGGGCTTACAAAGGGGGTAATTCTCATTCCTTGCATGAAAACCATCACCTCAGAGGGCATAGCAAAGAAATTCTTCAAATATGTCTATTGTTGCTTTGGACTTCATGAGAAAGTCATCTCAGATCGAGGACCACAATTTGTTTCCAAATTCTCTAAAGCCTTTGCCAAGCTCTTAAAATATGATATTTCCACTTCCACTGCTTATCACCCTCAGACTGATGGACAAACAGAACACCTTAATCAAGAACTAGAAACATATCTTTGCATCTATTGCTGCAATAACCCCGAAGATTGGGTAGAACACCTCCCTATGTCAAAATTTGTCCACAATCATCGAAAACACAACTCTTATAATGCATCACCATTCTTCCTTATGATGGGATATGAGCCAAGGGCTCTTCCTCATGTTCTTCCTGAATCCACTGTCTCTACAGCAGAAGACCGACTTTGCCTTCTGCAGAAGATACATGAAGAAGCTATCTCTTGTCACAACTTGGCAATGCAATGTATGGCCACACGATCACACAGAAAGAAGTACTAACTATGAAAGGTCGGCAATAAGGTTTGGTTATCAGGAACGAACCTCATCATACAGTTACCATCATGAAAACTTGCCCCAAAACAATATGGCCCCTTTACAGTGAAAGCCGTACCTTCCCCAATCACATTCACACTCCAACTTCCAGAACAATGGCGAATTCACCTGACCTTCCATGCCTCGGAGCTATCGTCCTATCACGAAACCGAAATCCACGGTCCTAACTTCCATGATCCTCCCCCAGATGTCATAGATAAAGAAGAAACATATGAAATAGATGTGATCCTATCGCACAAAGACATGGGTAAATGAAGATGCTATCTTATATCCTGGAAAGGATATTCTTCCGCTAGCAATGAATGGATCCCAGAAGGAAACCTTGATAACGCCCAAGATGTCCTTTCAGTATATAAAAAGACCCACCAATTGTAACCTTGAAATAATGTTGTCCCCACTTGATCAATTACATCTTTGCCTTGTTCACATTCAAGAACTCACCACTGCTATGAAGAACTACACCAAAACTCCCACTGAAAACCACTTCGCTGAAAACCCTATCTCATACCTACCCATCTTGCCACCAGTAACAGATACAACCTTATCCAAAGACTCCTCCATTTCTGATTATTTTACTATTCTTGATTAAATTGAAAGCAATTCACTCTTTGAATCTGCCCTTACCTCCTCGCAATACACCAATGAAATTGATTGGCTCCTAGTGGAAAACGGAGCAGTCTCTAGTGGACTCATCATCAGCATCATCTGTTCTGCCAACCTTGTCGCACGTACAGCCCAACTCATCAATGATCCCCATCATAAAACCATCTTCCATCATCTTCACATACACATTCATAATACTACAATCCACCTTCTGCCTACTGCTACTAAGGAGATTATCAGAGAGGCTATCCATATCATCACCAAATGAGTTGCAACAAACCCAGTGGTGCGACCCCCATCTCCACATCTCACAACTCCTGTTCCACCTCCAGTTAATATACTAACTCCTATTGAGCATACAACTAGCATTCTTGATCCTACTGCTATACCTGGCGTATCAGCTTCTCTTGTACCTCCCCCCATCGCGCTCATTCTACGCCGACACTCCATCAGATGGCATACATCTAGAATCAAATGAGAACCCTCTGTCTCTCTGCCCACTAAAAATGTTGACTTCATTGCAAAACCCCATCACCACCACTGCAATCCTCCCCCATTATTGTGAAAACTGAACCATCCAACAACTTTGTCTGTCATAACTGCCATCAAACTGACCATTACCACAAGGAGTGTCCCCTTTAACATTGCCATGTATGCCACGCACTGACACCTGGGCATCTATCAGTCTTTTGTAAAGAACTGAAAGGGGAAGTGGTCATTCCTTTAATATGGACTGACTCGGGCTTCTATGATACTCTTGCCCAATGGGAAGCTAAGGAAGATGAACTTTATCTAATCACTGAATGAGATGATGCTGCAAGATGGGAGAGTAATATGATCGCTGGACGATCTACTGTTACGGAAGAACAGGGTGACCTTATGTACTCCAACAGTGATGCTGACCCCATCTACTGTGTGAATCAAGATAACTAAAGTCGGTGACTTTATTGCTAAATGAGGGGTAATGTTACAGTCAATGTACACCCCTATTCATTTCTTTCCTTTCCACCTTGTATTACGTCATGTGCTGCATTCTGCCACCACTAGACTTATCTCTGACTCGGTCTACTTTGTATTACACCATGATTGCTACCGCTGTCGCTAGGTGACCTATTCTTGTTATCTCTGACTCATTCCTTATCTCTGACTCATTCTCATTCTCACACCTGCCCTAAAGCTATTGTTGTTCATTATATATACTTTGTCTTGTACCCTGTAGTTCCTTACTTTAATCTTACTGGGTTTTACCTGGAACTCTTTCGCTTAAGACCTCCAATCTTAAGTCATCTAGAAAGCCTGATTAAAGTTGAGGACACTCTCCTTAACTCGTCTTATTGAACCGACCTTGGCTGATTACTCTTATCGAGTAGCCATACATCAGACTTATCCCAGTTCATAACACTATAGAGGCTAAGAATATCAGAACACATGGCCCTATCAAGACTGGAGTGTAATGTAGAGGCAACTATACAACAGTAGATCATCTTGCACCAAGTGCCATCCCTCCTTCCTTCTACCACCTCAAGTTAGCTCAAGGGTTTATTTCAGTATAGGCCAATGCAGCCATGGAGTCATTTAGGAATGAATGGAGATTTTATGCTAAGATGGATCGACTTCTGTCAAAGGACAGCACTCCCATGGGGCAACAGCATATAACCTATTAGCCAACACAGCCACCAGTGCTACTGCTGCTATCACTGCCACAGACTTGGAGGATATGCTGGCAGGTCACTCTACCAATAACACCTCAGAGGATGCCAGTCCAAGCATGTCAGATGGAATTAGTGATGAGGTCACCTGTGAACCTATTACTTAGAGTGTACCATGTCTTAGCACTGGGCTTCTGGTAGCTTTGAGTTCTGTGGCAGTTTCCCCTCCTCTCTCATCAATATTCAGCTCAGGAAAGCACTCTCATTCTAATATGTGGTTTGATCACTCCCCTCCCACTTCTACCTCTGTGTCACAGATGTCAGACACATTATCGGTGTCTTGATAACTGAGGGTCTTATATAAATATGTGTAAGAATGTAATGACACTACAATTACACTTGGATAAGACTTTTTGCCAGTTGTCAATTAACACAGTCTACGACTTTTCTTCTTTCGTGGTAGATAATGTGTGAGTTCTTGGGAGGCTCGCTAAACCAATCAATTAGATTAACTTAGCCGGAGCTTTCGTATTCCTAATTGAAACTATAAACTTGTCTAGGATAGTCCATCTAGACACTTGAATAGGTTTCCTGAATATATGTTGATAGTGTTGACCAAGGCCCGTGTTGGTCAATATGCGAATATGTCATATACCAATAATCTAGGAACGAATCCAGACATCCAGTCCACAGATCTGCTTTGATTCTTATTTCATCTCCTGTTCATATAACCTTAATACAGCATCTATCTCCTTTCGGTAATTCTTGTACTACCGGTACTCCGGTTATCTTACCTTCCGTTTGTCTTACTGATCCGTTACTCATCTCTCATATCCATTCCATGCTTTGTGATCAATCCTCCTTACCAATAGACTTTCCACATGCCTTGTCCATAGCCTCTACCTTGCTGATTGATCATTCTGTTAGATACCTACAGTATATAAACTCATATATAACTCTATAGAACCTGGGTTCAAATATCATCTTAGTTTGCACTCATTCCATTCGCCTTCTGTTCTCTGTCCAGACTCAAGTCTATACACTTGTCTACTCAGAGACTTAGGATTGATTCCTATAGTCTATTCATATCTGCCTCTGTCTTCAGACAGTCATACCTGTTAGTTTCTAGTTCAGACCTTGTTTGGATTAGCCATTATTCTATACATCTGATATCCATAGTCTTTAACGGATCCAGTACGATAATCATCAGTCTAATTAGATGCAATACTCTAGTATTCTGAAATATGGGACAATACTCGGAAAAGGGGTACAATGCACGAGCTGAGGCCAAAGTCTTTCAGATCCAATAACCCTTGAGTATGCTACTTAACAACTGACCCCATCCCTGGACAGGATGGCTTCCTATGTGAGATTGAACATAAAAACCAGCTACCCTCTGATACTCTGACCTCCATTAGGTGGATCAAACCTCCCATCCGTTGCACCCGAGAACAAAGGAAGTCCTTTGCCCTACTCCAGGTCTCTACGGCCCCATCTGCAAACAACATTCTCTGGGATGGCCTCTGTATGTCTGTATAGACAGCAAACACTTCAGGGTTTGCAAAGACAGGAAGAAACTGATCTGATGTGCAAAATGCCAGCACTACAGCCACATCACATGCAACTGTACTGCCACATTAACTTCCTGTGCAACACCAGTGCTAATCACCACTGGCATATCCTATATCCAACCTTACACCACACCCAGCCTTAGTACAAATCCCAAGCCATCACTCTAATAAGCACCTCTCTAGACACAAACTCCTGGCAACAGATCTTGTTCCCATAGATGACAGACACCTATTCAACTATCCTGCCACTCGCCTGCTTATATGTAGACCTGATTGCTGACCACAGTATGTTACAGTCACTCAGGGCATCTCTACCCTCCAATCTACCAGCACAGGTAACTGGACCTGTCCTGACAATGTATTTGGCACGGAACTCCTATGTGATGCCATCATCTCCTAAGACACTGATCCGTCTCTCCATGGGCCTAGAATGGACCACATCCCAATACTAATCACCCTAGACCTTGAGATACCCCGCATGGACCTCAACCCTCACAGGAACTGGCATGAGGTCAATTGGGAGACCTTCAATGAACACCTTGCTGATTGCATCTCCACCTGTCTGGCTCAACCTCTGACATCTGGAAAAGAATTCCAAGCCGCAGCCTGACACCTTACTTAATCCATAACAACAACTGTCAATGAGTGTGTCCCATACTCAAAGCCATATCCTCACTCCAAAAGATGGTAGAATCACTGTCTCACAGGACTACAGAACTGGGTGATGGAACTCAGTAGGCTGTCATACCAACTTCACTTACTTCCCAACATGCACTTTGGCGGCTGCCCAGGCAGATCCACTACTGACTCACTCCACCTATTAGAGGAGACTGTTAAAAACACCTGGAGGTCCCAAAAGGTAATATCAGCACTATTTCTAGACATAGAGAGTGCTTTCCCCAACACAGTGACAAAATGCCTCCTTTACAACATGCGCATGCGCCACATTCCAGATATCATACATTTTACTGAACTCATTCTCTCCAATAGAACACCATGGCCACAGATATATTCGAAGCACATGCCAACCTCCTGCCTACCACACTCCTTCTTCAAAACACCTGCTACTGGGCCATCATATGCCTTACTACCCATCCTAAGACCCACTCACTGTATGAACCCTTAAGATGAGCAGCACACAAATATGTCACATTGTACTTTTCTTCCCTACACAAACTCACTTGTTGATTCACCATCATCCCTGATGTCATTGAAACCCTCATTCCATCACGTCGCCCACCCTCCTCATCAAACCCTTGGTCAACACATGTCGCCACCTCCAAGGACAAAGCCATAATGGAACATGAGCAGCTCACTGACTCCATACAGGTATACAGTGACAGATCACGGCATAAGGGTCAGGTAGGTGCACTGCCACTCTATTCCATGCTGGGAAACCTCCTAGGACTCTCTGTTACTACCTTGGTACCGACAAGGAGCACACAGTGTTTGAGACAGAAGAAGTCAGTTTGACCCTTGTAGCAAGGCTGATAGCCATGGAGTAATGTATCACTTTCCCCATATCCATCTCAGTTGATACCCAGGCATCAATTCAAGCAGGTGAGAGTTTCTACTCACAACCAGGATCATATTTGGCAGATTGTTTTTGCAGAATGATACAGAATTTGGCTAAATGTCATATGGGCCTCGCACCGACCATTCATTGGGCCCCGGGCCACTCAGGTGTTTGTAGCAATGAGGAGGTAGACAAGCACTGAAGTTAGCAGCAGAGGGTAGATGCAACAACAGCCCTCCTGATAAACTCACAAAATACCTCTATCGCAATGTACTACCCCTGAGCATATTGGCACTCAAGGAAGTCCACCACAAAGAGACACATACCCACTGGGAACGCCTCTGGCCTAAATCACCACAATACACCCGCATGCACCAAATTGATTCTAAACTGATGCAGTGCTCATTTGTCAAACTCACAGCGAAATTCCCCAAGTGTCTTACCAGACTGTACATGGCACTCCACACAGGACACATCCCCCTCAACTAACACTTGGACCATATCAGTGGAGTTGAGAATTTGTCCTGCCACACTGCCCACTCACCATAGAAACCATCCATCACCTACTGACTGTTTGTCCACAATACCAATGTGGCCAACACCTCATGACATAAGCACTCGGACGTAAAGCCTCCTCCATCCCATTCCTGCTATCCAGCCTGGATGCCACTTCCATCTAGTTCATTTCGTCAATGGCATGGGTAGACTGAAAGCAACTTTTGGTGAAGTACTGCTTTCTCGCACACCTTCAGACAGATGACTGTCATATACCAATAATCTAGGAACAGATCTGGAACATCCGGTCCACAGATCCGATCCAGATCCACCATCCATATCCGTTGTCCGGTCCACAGATCCGCTTTGATTCTTATTTCATCTCCTGTTCATATAACCTTAATACAGCGTCTATCCCCTTTCGGTAATTCTTGTACTACTGGTACTCCGGTTATCTATCTTCCGTTTGTCTTACTGATCCGTTACTCATTCTTCATATCTGTTTCATGCTTTGTGATCAATCCTCCTTACCAATAGACTTTCCACATGCTTCGTACATAGCCCTCACTTTGCTGATTGATCATTCTGTTAGATACCTACAGTATATAATCTCATGTATAACTCTGTCGAACCTTAGTTCGAATATCATCTTAGTTTGCACTCATTCCGTTCATCTTCCATTATCTGTCCGGACTTGAGTTCACGCTCTTGTCTACTCCGAGACTTAGGATTGATTCCTATAGTCTATCCGTATCCGTTAGTTTCTAGTTTGGACTTCGTCCGGATTAGCCGTTTACTCTACACATCCAATATCCGTAGACCTTAACGGATCCGGTATGATACTCATCCGCCCATAAACACGATACTCTAGTATTCAGAAATAAGGGACAATACTCGGGAAAGGGGCACAGCGCACGAGCTGAGGCCAAAGTCCTTCGGATCCGATACCCTTGAGTACGCTACTTAACAATGACCCCTTGCACCTCCTTCCATGTAGATAACTGTAAATGTAACTGTAACAATCAAGAACAACAATCCTCCTCACATCAAACCCTCTTTTCTAAACTCGCCTACATGGAGTTACCATGCTTCTCACTGGAATAAATCAGTAAACCTAAAGGACCTCTTGCCAATCCTACAGTCCTATTAAACTTATTCACTGTATTCAGACCAATTCCTGTACTAGCCCTCAAGGGCTAAGTACATGTTACACTTATCACCCGCTAGATACCTCTTATTCATGCATGCATACTTAAAGTCATCTCACTCTCACTGAATTGCGCATTAAAACGGCCGGCGGCAGGAATGGCAGACTGGTGGGGTTCACCTTACACCAGGGCATTTGCAGATTCAGAGATGCAAACAGGGCACTGGGGGCCCTTAGACTAGACTGTATTATCCTACATAGAGCCTGCTCTTAATAGACATAAATTAGAATATACATATATATATAAGTAGAGGCAGAGATGATAGAAAGTAGACAGAAGTCTCGGAAAGTGAGGAAGT
Organism: Suillus americanus; assembly: GCA_016695465.1. Classification (NCBI taxonomy): domain Eukaryota; kingdom Fungi; phylum Basidiomycota; class Agaricomycetes; order Boletales; family Suillaceae; genus Suillus; species Suillus americanus. The sequence goes on along the minus strand of MU177936.1, from coordinate 242,796 downwards.
GCTGGGAAGGCAAACCTCTGGCTTAGTGAATCAATCCCTAAGTCTGGAAGGAGACAGAAAGGACAAATCCAGAGGAATAGACAGAGACAGACAAGGGCTCAGCCCAAGTCCGAGAAGAAGGAGTAAAGTCTAAGATGATAGAGTATTTCTGTATTGACTGAGCAATCTAAGATGATATTCAGACTGAGGAAACTCTACAGGAGTTTGTACAGAGGTTTATATACTAGAGGATATCCAAGAGGATCAGTAAGCAAAGAACTAAGGCTATGTAAGGTAGACCTTGCATGCTTTTAGCAAACCTCATGTGATATGTATGTTGTCCAGGTGTGTAATCCCTTCAAGACCAAGAAGTTCAGTCAAAGTTCCTATTATGAACAATACTGCGAAGATACTGTACTTGCAGGTGGTGTACTAGTTTGATCATAACACTATGTAGATAATGCATACTAGGTAAATATCAAACAAAATGTACTTACAGTATCTTTGCTGCATCAAGCTGACTCAAGATTGAATCAGACAGGATACAATGTCCACAATACCTTTTCACTGCCCAAGCAGCTTGCTTTCCATTTAAGTCTCTGTGATAAGTGTCTATAAAGTGCTGTGATCTCATTGCAAATCTGCACAGTTCCATCAGACAATGTTCCATTTCCAAATTGTGTGGCCTCAGCTCAGCTCGTGTGCTGTGCCCCTTTCCCGAGTATTGTCCCTTTATTTCAGAATACTAGAGTATCACATTTACAAGGTGGATGAGTATCGTACTGGATCTGTTAAGGTCTACGGATATCAGATGTATAGGGTAACGTCTAATCCGGATGAAGTCCAAACTAGAAACTAACAGATAAGACTGTCCAAGGACAGAGGTGGATTTGAATAGACTATAGGAATCAATCCTAAGTCTCAGAGTAGACAAGAGAGTAAACTCAAGTCCGGGCAGATAACGGAAGGTGAATGGAATGAGTGTAAACTAAGATGATATTTGAACTGAGGTTCGACAGAGTTATACATGAGATTATATACTGTAGGTATCTAACAGAATGATCAATCAGCAAAGTGAGGGCTATATACGAAGCATGTGGAAAGTCTATTGGTAAGGAGGATTGATCACAAAGCATGAAACAGATATGAAGAATGAGTAACGGATCAGTCCGACAAACGGAAGATAGATAACCGGAGTACCGGTAGTACAAGAATTACCGAAAGGGGATAGACGCTGTATTAAGGTTATATGAACAGGAGATGAAATAAGAATCAAAGCGGATCTGTGGACCGGACGACAGATATGGATGATGGATCTGGATTGGATCTATGGACTGGATGTTCCAGATCCATTCCTAAATTATTGGTATATGACAGTTAGTAAGTATGAATAGAACATAAGTAAATGAACTTGAAGATGAACAGAGTACAAGGATCAATAAGCAAGGCAGTAACAGAGATAACCAAAGTCTGGAGTCAAGAGATTATCATGAGGGGATAGACACTGATTTAAGGTTTGAGCTTCGGATATGAAGTATAGGTTGGATCCCAAAATCTGGAGAAATGTGGATATCAGATTGGGCACCTAGATATTGGATCTAAGGATTAGATAGAATGTACTCAGAGTGGATAGGATAAAGGATGGATGATATAGGCTAGCTACAGAGGTCCAAAGGTCTGGAGTACAAAGATACATGGATCTGGATGTGGATATGCAGAGGAGCGAGAATCCAGATATACAGGGATCTTGACAGATAGAGGTCTGGGGACATAGATAGGTGGTCTAAAGGTCCTGATGAGGCATGGGAATATTATTGGATGTAGGTCCAGAACATGGGATATGACACAAATAGGCTATATAACACTTACTAGGGATTGAAAGAATATCATATAGAAGACAAGAAAGGTTGGGAAAATGTGCATGGTGACCTGCCCACCACTGAATGCAATCACAAGTATCAAAATTCTTCTGCAGGAGCTTCAAAAACTCCTTGAATTTGTCTATCAAAATATTTGACCAGTTCTTGTACCTTTCCAATCTCAATATATAGTTGTGGTGACATCATCACTGTAGTCACTGTAGAGCCTATAGTATGAGATGTGGGGGTCAAGAACTTCAGAACAGAATAGATGATTAGCTAGTAAAACTCTAGCTCCACTATGTTCACCGATGATCTCATGGAAATTGATTAAAAGTTCTTCTATAAATGTGCACTTATAGTCTAGTATAATGAGATAGAGTAGTGATATACCTATACTCCAGTCATTTGTGATATAATATATAAGTTGAAGAAGAGTTGTGGACTGAAACAGATAAGTTGACCAGAATGGATGTGTGGACTGGATAACAGATTGGTGGACTAGATTGTGGATCAGATCTGAGATTTGAGTATGGGGAGAACCTGGATATATGGGATATGACAGTTCCAGTCACTGAAAGCTTTAGTGACCTGCCAGTGCTTATTAAAAGTCGACTGTTAAGGTTGTACTCAAAGGTTAATGAATCTGAAGGGCTTCAGCCTCAGCTCATGTGCTGTGCCCTTTTCCTCGCCCCTTATTTCAGAAGGCTAAGGTATAGCATCTGGAGGAACAGATTATGGAGGTTTACAAGAGATTTATATACTGTTAAGTAGCGTACTCAAGGGTATCGGATCCAAAGGACTTTGGCCTCAGCTCGTGCGCTGTGCCCCTTTCCCGAGTATTGTCCCTTATTTCTGAATACTAGAGTATCG
>MU177936.1:224949-236098 GCA_016695465.1 Suillus americanus | reverse complement strand
CAACAGATGATGAGTGGAATTTGCATTTTTCTGGTTTGGCATATAGTCAATGTTCTCGGAGACGACGGAGGACTTCTCAGACGTGTTTCTTGTGGGACGCAAGGTCGTGAGAGTAGATGAGGATGTCATCCAGATATACGATAACGTAGATATCCAGCATATCGGCAAAGACGCTATTGACAAAGCGTTGAAAAGCCGCTGGAGCATTAGTGAGACCTTCCGGCATCACCAACCATTCATAAGAGCCATAGCGCGTTCGGAAGGCAGTCTTCCATTTGTCCCCTTCCACTATCCGGACGAGATGATAAGCGGAATGGAGGTCGATTTTGGTATAAACTTTAGCGCAGCTCAGAGAGTCTAAGAGGTCGGCGATGAGGGGTAACGGATAACGGTCTTTCTTGGTAATCTGGTTGAGGCCACGGAAATCCACACAAAGGCGGAGGGATCCATCCTTTTTCTTGACAAATAGGACAGGAGCTCCGTGAGGAGAGGATGAGGAACGGAGGAGTCCAGAGGCAATGTTTTCATCAAGAAACTTCTGGAGGGCTTCAAGCTCAACCGGTGATAGAGAATATATAGTTCCGAGGGGTGGACTGGTCCCTTCTTCCAGATCTATCTTCAGATCATAAGGACGATGGGGGGGAAGTTGACCAGCCTTTCCCTTGTCGAAGACATCCGCAAATTCGTGATAATCCGAAGGAATTCCGGATAGGTTTGGAGGATCGGACGAAAGTGATGCAGACCGGAGATTGACACCGGACGGACGAAGGTAAATGCTGAACTGAGTTGAACCTTCCATCTTGCAGGCCCGGCAAAAGGCTACTGCATTGATCAAGGATATGTTAGGAACGGTGTTATCAGCGGATGGTCCAGATGTAGTCGGAGGAGGTATGATTTCCGTTGGAGGAGGGATATCCAAGGATGGAAGTGACGTCGGAGTGGTCGATGGCATTCCATGAGATGTCGTCTGGAATTCAATGCTGCCCAAAACCCAGTCAATCAACGGATTGTGTCGGGTGAGCCAGCTATATCCAAGAACGATAGAACAAGATGAATCCAAAGGAGTAACGTAAAACGTATCAGAGGTGACTACACCAGACGGAAAATGGACGGACAAATCTATAGCTTCGGAAATGGTGTTATTACAAGTACCATCAAACAAGCGGAGCGGAATAGGAGGTATCGGATATGTAGGGATTTTGTTTTTTCGGACGAAACTAGTATCTATGAAACAATGAGAGGAGCCACAATCTACGAGGGCTGGAAATTCAGAGATAGACGGAAGTAACGGAAGTGATACATATGGACAGAGAGAGTTCGGGTCCGAAAGCGCGACAGCGTTGAGTCTTAACTCCTTTGTGCAGGTAGAGTCAACGCGACCCTCTTCCTGCACGGAGCTAGGAGGGTCGCGGACTATTTTTTTGTCTCGACAGAGACCTCCGGTTTGGTTTCCGGAGCGACTACTGCAGCGCGCGAAGTAGACTTGGTGCATTCCCGGGCAGTATGCCCAGGTCCGCCACAGAATAAGCATAGCTTCTTATCCAAGCATCTCTGACGCTCCTCGGACGTGAGTTTTCCGTCCTTACCCAACTTGGAAGTAAGATCCGGAGCCTTTGGAGCGGATGTAGAGGACGTGGATTGTTTACCAGACTTGTTGGTGCTGGCATGATGGGTTCCGGATTTGTTGTTTCCGGATCCGGACGAGTTGGCGTTCGTCCGGTCAGAAGCGGACTGCTTAGGAGGGTTGGATGAAGTGGATTTAGTCTCTCGGGTGACTTCTCCTTTCCGTTCCCAGTATCGGGCGTCGATAGTCTGAGCTAGAGTGTTGTATTTGGAAAGAGTAGAGGGTTTACCCATGCGACTGATTTCATCCTTGATGCGAGCTGGAAGTCCGTTATAGAATTGTCGTCTCAAGGCTCCGTCGCCCCAGCCACGGACCTGTGAGGCAAGACGTTGGAATTCCACAACGTACTTATTGATGCATTGTCCTTCGCGCATGTGGAGCTGTTCGAGTTGCATTTCTGCATCACCGGATGGGTCATGTGGTCCGAAATTGGTTTGGAGTTCAAGCATGAACTCGGAATAGTTATCCATCCAATCTGGATGGACATCCGTTCCGTCGGATAGGAGGTCTGGTTCAAACCATTCAAGAGCCATACCCTTAAGGTAGGATTGGGCGAAGTTGACTTTAGCCCGTCCGGTGCGGAAAGCTTTTGGCTTGCTTTGGAAGTTAAGCTCACATTGGACAAAGAACGCACGGAGCTTCCTAGGCTCGGTTCCGTCAAATGTATCCGGTTCACGGATTTTGACTTTGGAGTCTTCGGAAGTGGTAGAGTGACGATTATTACGAGCAAGGTTATCGATGGCTTCCGATAATCGGAGCATAATGCGGTCCTGTGGATTCAGGTCGTCATCTTCATTGTTTTCCGGATCATCGTCCGGATCACCTCCGAAGTCATCTGGTGGATTGCCAGGAGTGTCATCATCATCAGGATCTTCGTCGTCTGGGGGACCCCCAGCAGGAGTGCGTGTAGGGGTTTCCGGGTGTCAACGATTCATGAGTTCGGAAATGCTTTGAGCTGGTCCGCGGTTACTAACGCGGCGCTGAGAGAAACTGGTGAAGGTGTTGACTATGGGTGTCGGATCACGTCGGATGGATGAGAGTCCGACTGAATAGAGAGTTGGTTGGGCTACCTTGGTAGGAGCCATGATAGATGCGATATACTCGGAAAGGTGTGAGTTTGAATATACTGTTAAGTAGTGTACTCAAGGGTATCGGATCCGAAGGACTTTGGCCTCAGCTCGTGCGCTGTGCCCCTTTCCCGAGTATTGTCCCTTATTTCTGAATACTAGAGTATCGAGTTTATGGGCGGATGAGTATCGTACCGGATCCATTAAGATCTACGGATATCGGATGTATAGCGTAACGGCTAATCCGGACGAAGTCCAAACTAGAAACTAGCGGATAAGACTGTCTGAGGACAGAGGCAGATACGGATAGACTATAGGAATCAATCCTAAGTCTCGGAGTAGACAAGAGTGTGAACTCAAGTCCGGACGGATAGCGGAAGGTGAACGGAATGAGTGCAAACTAAGATGATATTCGAACTAAGGTTCGACAGAGTTATACATGAGTTTATATACTGTAGATAACTAACGAGATGATCAATCAGCAAGGTAAGGGCTATGTATGAAGCATGTGGAAAGTCTATTGGTAAGGAGGATTGATCACAAAGCATGAAACGGATATGAAGAATGAGTAACGGATCAGTAAGACAAATGGAAGATAGATAACTGGAGTACCGGTAGTACAAGAATTACCGAAAGGGGATAGACGCTGTATTAAGGTTATATGAACAGGAGATGAAATAAGAATCAAAGCGGATCTGTGGACCGGACGACAGATACAGATGATGGATCTGGATCGGATCTGTGGACCGGATGTTCCGGATCTGTTCCTAGATTATTGGTATATGACAACTCCTCCCAAAGAACAGGAGAATAGGAAGGTGAACAGGGAGTAGGTGGTTCCAGGTTGGGAGTGTCAAGGAGGGAAGAGAAGGGAGTTGGTTGGAAAGACAGTGTTAGAGCATTGTTTTTGATTGAAGTTGTGAACTGGAAGTTTCTGGGATTCTGACAAAGGAAATTGGCCAGTTCAGCATGAGTTTCATGGAACACATTTTGCGGCATATTCTGAGAGTCAATGGACATGTTCCAATTACTAAATTGGAAAGAATCAATGAATTGTGGTTGCCACGTGTCGATTTTCACAGGCATGAGGCCAGTGGGCATTGGGCATAATCTCGATTCAATTGTTTCTTTTATATATTTTTGAATTTGACTTATTTCAATTTTGTCTGAGTAAGTCAAAGGGTCACTTATTAATTCCTTATGAATAAAATGCTCGGCTTGGAGCATATTTTCAATTTTCTGAGTTGTGTGATGTGAGTTTCCTACAATTGAACTATGTATTTAAAAATCATCAAAGTGCAGTAATTTTTCATTGATCACATAGAAGATACTACACTCACTCAGATTACCAATCCAGGTTGATGGCTCAAAATCTCAATTTGGATCATTTCCATCAGGCATACACAGTAATTCATATCTGACTTTCAAATTGAGAGGATCTTTAAATAGTAACCATGTGCCATCTTTTCTCTCATCTATAGACACATAGTTACCACATTGCCATAGTCAACCTAATAATAAATTAAATGGCACGTGATCTCCGACAAATAAATTCACCTGAGTACTAACTCCTCCACAATTTAGTGGAACATGTTGTACCAGTCCGCGTAATTTACCTTCACCTCCATTAGCATCATTCATAGATACAGACTTACCAATATCAATAGGCCTATTAATTATTGTTTTCCATATATGTTTATTGACAATATTTAATCAGGACCCAGTATCAATAATTGCATTAATTGCTTGACCATCACAATGCATAGCTATTTTTATTAATAGACCATGTGTTTTAGTCCAAATGGAGTGTGCTTCTATTTTTGGATCATTCCCTTGTGGCTTCAGTTTGATGGCATTGGCGAGAATTCCACTAAGTTCACAGGAAGTTTGGAGAAGTTCTCCCACCTCTACATGAATAGGGGTTCTGAATACTGTTTCTTATATTTTCTCTGGCTTTACTTTAGCCGACAGTTCCGACATGCATTGAAGCATCACATTTCTCCAGTCAGAGTTTACATTGTGTTTGTAAGTGTTTGTCTTTGTCATTGATCTCATTGTTCTTTCTTTTGTCCACATCATCCATAATGATGTCCTCACTCTCCCAGCCTTTAGTATGTCCTTTCTTACTCTCTTTCACACTAGGCCAGTTGTTCTTTGACTTAGGGATATGTGTGGGCTCAGTGCTCTGACCCTTAGCGCGATTTAGATTGCCAGATGGTGGGCTCTTTGGTGTGTTCTCTTTTCCCTTGTCTTTCTCATCTGTTTTCTTCAGTGCCTGGCCCTGGCTTGGTGGAAACACCTTATCATATCTCTCTTGTCTTCCCTGTGTAGAGCTCCGCATTGTCCTCTCAACTGAATAGATGCAATACTTGTCTTCTGACGAGTTGTCTTCACTGTGTGCCTCTTCCTCTCTCTCACTTATTTCAAAGTTGTTTCCTTCACTGTCTGTCAAGAGCAGCTTACAGCATCCGCCTGACCACCCAGACATCACAACAAGTGACATATATACATCAGAGACACCTTACAGTACCTGACTCCTTTTTTCCCCTTTTTCCCATTCCTACTTAAGACATTGAGTGCCCGTCAGCTCACCTCAGTCTCTTTACCCGTGACTGAGGTGACTGTATTGTTGGTTCCCTCTTCATTATATCATTGTACTCACTATATGTATTCATAGGCTCGTGTCTAGGTTCGTAGTAGTACACCAATCTAGTCTCTTTACCCATGACTGAGGCTCATGTCTAGCTCTCACCCTTTAACAGGTTATGAGCCCTGCCTAAAGGATAGCGGCACTATCTATCATCTCTCCCCCACTCACACTGGCTCCTCTTGATTCTTGAACATCCGTTCACCCACCACAGTTCCTGACTGGTTCAAACCAATATCGCAACTGTCACTCCTCATTGACCCCCTTACTACCACTATATTACCATGATGTCATCTTCAGACTCTCTCACAAAAACTGAAAAGTACCTGCATGAGAAGCTCACCCTTGACGGCTCTAATTACTCTCAATGGGTGACGGGATTCAAGATGTGGGCTGGTGGACTCGGGCTATGGCCCTACATCAACAGAGATGAGAAGGAACCCTCACCTCCTGCCCCACTCTCTGATCCAGACCAGAACATCCTTAGGAAGAAGAAACATGATGAACAAGTGAAGTTGTACAAGCAGCGCCACTTGCTTGCCCTTAGTGCACTGTCTACTGCCATAGATGCTGTCATATACCATATTCTGGACCACATCTGATGATATCTCCATGCCCTCCGGGCGCTCATCCAGACCTCCTTAGCCTTATCCATACCTCCATACTCCTAGTCCATGCCTCTAGACCTCCAGTCCACTATTGTACAACCATATATCCATACCTCTAGACCTCTGCAGCTAAGCCTGCTTCATCTACCTTTGGTCCAGTCAGATCCGAGCTCATTCCATCCAGAACTTTACCTCATCTAAGATACTGGACTATATCCTTGATTCATATCCTAGTCCACCTTCACTTAGATCTCTGGATCTGCTCATCCAATAGCCAGACATCCAATCCAATATCCACACTTCTCCAGACCTTGGGATCCATCCTGTACTCATATCCAAAGCCAAACCTTAAATCAGTATCTATCCCCTTATGGTAATTCACTTGACTCTGGACTTCAGTTATCCTTGTTTCTGTCTTGCTTATTGATCCTTGTACTCTGTTTCATATCCAAGTTCATTTACTTATATTCTGTCTTACTTACAAACATGTTTCCACATGCTCGTACATAGCCTTAGTCTTTTTCTTACTGATCCTCTCGGATATCTTCCAGTATATATGTAAATCTCTGTACAAACTCCTGTAAAGTTTCCTCAGTTCAAATATCACATTAGACTTCACTCGTTCACCTTAGACTTGCTCTATCATCTTAGATCCTGCTCTATCACTTTAGATTCTGCTCATTCTTGTCTGAGGACCTTTGGTCCATCTTAGTCTCGCCTTTCATTAGGCCTAGGGAAGAGTTCCCTAGGCCAGACTTCCAAACCTTTGGATTTGTCCTTCTGTCCTTATCCATGCTTAAGGATTGATTCCTTAAGCTAGACCTTTGCCTTTCCGGCACTTCCTGTCTTTCTGAGACTTATGTCTACTTCCTGTTAACTCTGACTCTACCTAAGTGTAGTCTACCTCTGTCTGTTTCTATTCTGGACCTAGTCCGTAGTAGCCTTTATTCTCCTGTCCTATAATTCTGTCCGCTCCTCCGGTCCTTCAGATGTCTTAACCCTCGGATGTCATAACCTTTGGACATCATTACCTTCGGACGTCCTGTCCTCCGAAGTTTTCTATACTCCTCTAGAAGTTTCTGATACTCCTCTAGAAGTTTCTGATACTCCTCCGGAAGTTTCCCGCACTCATCTGGAAGTCCTTCAGACTTCATTCTGAAATTAAGGGCATGTACTCAGGTAAGGGGCACAGCACACGAGCTGAGGCCAAGCCCTTTGGATCCCGTCCCCCTTGAGCACTGGTCTTGACAGATGCACAGGACTTTGTATATCTCCATGACACAGAGGACCCAAACATAGGTTGGGACGCTCTAGCTAGAAAGTACTTATCCCAGAAAGCTATCCAGTTCAACTAGTACCTTGACCAGCTCTTCACCATCCCCAAGGCCCACAACAGTACCTCCATTGCTGAGATGCTCCAGAGGCTCGTCATGTTGAGATCTGACCTTGGGGCACTTTCTATTAGTCTCCCATTGGCTATGGCAACAGCTACAACCATCCCGGGTCCAAACAAACACAGAGTCCCAGACACCACATTTGTCCACATCCTGCTGCACACACTCCCTGACTACTATGATCCTTTCCGCCAAACTCTCATCAATGGCAGCACCCCCCTTGACTTCAATGACATTGTCAACCATCTGAAGACCCAGGAGCTTCACTGCACCGCGAACAGCGGCAATGCCAAACATGCTGCAATGTTCTCTGGACATCGAGGTGCTGTGGATGGTCCCTCCAAAACTGACCATGTCCCTCCCAAAGGATTCAATGAGTCAAAGGGTGATGGATGGGTGCTTGGGTGGCACCCAAAGTGTGGACACTGTGCCAAGGCAGGTCACATCTGGCTACAGTGCTGTGCACACCTCTCAAAGGAGGAGAAGAATCCGAGGTCAGCCTCATCTGTTTCTTCCACTGCCACTATTGCCACTAACATGGAAGTCTCTATGGCAGACCAACCTGACACAAATGCCATATCATACCCTCCTTCCATCCTCTCTCTAAAAGAGCACTCTGCCAATATCTCATCATCTCCTACTGTACCTGCGGGCTCCCTACATGTAGACTCTGCTGCAACGGCTCATATGGAGCCTGATATATCACACTTTGCTCACTATATGAGGCTACATGAGCCAATCCATGTGAAACTTGCCAATAACCATGGAGTCATGGCCCCTGGCTGGGGAACAGTAAGGCTTGCCCTGCAGTACGAGGATGCCTCAACAGACTGGGACTTTGACTTCCTCCATGTGATCTCTGGTGCACACTCATTTCAGTGTCATGTCTCGCATCTGAGCGCATTTCCTTTATCTCTACCTCCAAAGGGGGCATGCTTAGTGTTAATGATGGCCAAGGGCCACCACTTGCTCATGTCCACCCTCGTAATGGGCTGTACATGCTCAACACTACATACGCTACTGGAAATGCTGCTGCATCCGTGATACTGGTCAGGTTGTCATCCGCTGCCTTATCCCTACACACTTGACATCAAAGATTGGGATGTGCTGGCTTCTTGACTGTCCTGAAGGCTAGTGAGCATGCTGATGGCATCTCTATTGATCCTGCATCCCTCCTTTCTGCTGGTGATGGTGCCAACTCCATTCATTGTATGTCGTGTGTCATGGGCAAGCACAAACACTCACACCGCACTTCTGCCCCTGCTGAACTCGTGCATTCGGATGTTTGGGTTCCTGTGAATATCACCTCATCCTCTGGTGACTTCTACTTTGTTGTCTTTACTGACGACTACACCCAGCATTCCCTGGTCTATCTCATGAGGGCGAAATCCAATGTTTTCGAGCTCTTCAGGAAGTTCGTACCTTGGATGGAGATGCAGTACAGGGGGCATATTAAACACCTTCATAGTGACAATGACAGGGAGTGTGTGTAATGAGAGTTCCTTCAGTACTTGGCGGATCGGGGGATCGAGCATGAAGTGACAATGCCTTATACACCCTAGCAGAATGGTGTTGTGGAGCACAGCCACCAGACTGTTGTGACCCACACTCTCAGCTGCCACCACCAGGGCAGGTTTCCTTGCTCTTTCTGGGGTTGGGCAATCCTGAACTCAGTGCACATCAAGAATATCCTTTCCTCCTCAGCCCTTGGTGGCTGTTCTCCTTTTGAGGCCTTCTATGGCCGCAAGCCTGACATCACCTACCTGCGCCCATTTGGCTGCCTTGCTTACTCCCATATCCCTGACAACACTCATCGCAAGTACAAAATCATTTCTCATCATTGCTTCCTGCTGGGCCACATGCGGAACACTGGCTATGTCCTCTGGGATATGTCAGCTAGGCATGTTGTACAATCCCATCATATCCACTTTGATGAGTCCGTCTTCTATGGTGACCCTACTTTATCTCCTCTACACTTGCTTGTGGGTGATGCTGACCCCATGCCTGTTGTCAGCACTTCAGTGGGAGACACTGCTCCATCTGGTGAGCCACCAGTGACCCCTGCTGTCACTGCTGTGCCACAGGTGTCAGTGGGAGGAGATGGCCCACCAGCACCAGACACAGATGCACCACTAAATACGCAAAACACACCACCAGTTCCTCCACCAGCTCTACCTCCCAATGCACCACTAGCTCCACCTCCTGATACACCAGCTCCTCGCTGAAGTGCATGACAGTGCCAGCCGACCCATCATGTTGATCTAAGCAAACCCAGCACAATGGCCATACCCACCAGATATGTCTCTGTAGCAAAGCATTGGACCTACATCCCAGTACCAGCAGAGCCTGCACCAGACTCAACTGAATCCACAATGCACACATCAACAAATGCACCTTCCACTCCCACATCTACACCTTCACTCTCACATTCCATCACTACACCTCCCAAACCTATCATACTGAACTCCATCAACACGGCACAAACCCTACCTGAATGGCCACTGTGGTCAGACACCTGCAAGTCAGAACTGCAATCCATGCAGGACTTGAAGACTTACCGCCTGATGCCACTTCCAGAAGGTAGGAAGGTCATTGGATCCAGATGGGTATTCTCTGTGAAGTCAGATGAGGATGGCAACATCACTTGGCACAAGGCCTGCTTTGTCGCATAGGGTTACACTCAGGTTGAGGGGATCAACTATATGGAGACATTTGCAGCTATCACTAAGTACGACACTGTCCAAATTCTCCTAGCGCTTGTGTCAAGACCGGTGCTCAAAGGGGACGGGATCTGAAGGGCTTGGCCTCAGCTCGTGCGCTGTGCCCCTTACCTGAGTACGTGCCCTTAATGTCAGAATGAAGTCCGGATGGAATCTGACGAAGCCCAAAGGACTTCCAGATGAGCGCAGGAAACTTCTGGAGGACTATCGGGAAGTTCTAGAGAAGTATAGGAAACTCCGGAGGAGTTTCATCCACTGCATAAGGTCCGAAGATAAGACTTCTATAGGTAAACTTCCTAGATGGAAACATATGGAGGGGGGCTGCAAGGGACAAAGTCCAAAGCAGGATTGGATAGGAGGAGTGGTCTGGAGGACAGGATGTTCGAAGGTTATGATGTCCAAAGATTAAGACATCTGAAGGTCTGGAGGAGCGGAGGAGCGGAGGAGCGGAGGAGCGGAGGAGTGGACAGGATTATAGGACAGGAGAATAAAGGCTACTATGGACTAGGTCCAGAATAGAAACAGACAGAGGTAGACTACATGTAGGTAGAGTCAGAGTTAACAGGAAGTAGACATAAGTCTCAGAAAGACAGGAAGTGCCGGAAAGGTAAAGGTCTGGCTTAAGGAATTTATCCTTAAGCATGGATAAGGATGGAAGGACAAATCCGAAGGCTCAGAAGTCTGGCCTAGGGAAGAGTTCCCTAGGCCTAATGAAAGGTGAGACTAGGATGGACCAAAGGTCCTCAGGCAAGAATGAGCAGAATCTAAGGTGATAGAGCAAGATCTAAGATGATAGAGCAAGTCTAAGGTGATATTCGAACTAAGGAAACTCTACAGGAGTTTGTACAGAGGTGTATATACTGGAGGATATTCGAGAGGATCAGTAAACAAAAGACTAAGGCTATGTACGAGCATGTGGAAACATGTTAGTAAGTAAGACAGAACATAAGTAAATGAACTCGGATATGAAACAGAGTACAAGGATCAATAAGCAAGATGGAAACAAGAATAACCGAAGTCCAGAGTCAAGTGAATTACCATAAGGGGATAGACACTGATTTAAGGCTTGGCTTTGGATATGAAGTACAG
>MU177936.1:121262-201587 GCA_016695465.1 Suillus americanus | reverse complement strand
TATTTAGGTATTGTCAATGTCATAGCATTTCTCTCTTGGATGCTGAGACTTTGTCTTTAGTATTTCTTCCAAGAGGTTATGAGCCCCAGCTCTTACTGAGCCATCAGACAAAACTACTAGACCAAAATTCCCTCGCACTCACTCGCTGCTCACTTAATGTCACTTTGTCTCATTATTCTCTCACGGCAGTATCATTATGGGGAAATATGATCATATCCCCAAATTGTTGAGGTCTGAAAATTATGTTGGATAGTCCACCAAAATGCAGTATGCGCTGGCGTGTGAAGACCTCTGGTGTCACATTAACACCGTCATTAATCTTGCAGATCTTCTTGGGACACCATCCACCTTACCCATCCCTGCCAACCCCGCCAACATCACGGCCACTGAAAGAGCAGAGATGTGTGAATGGCTGCTGAACGACATGAAGGCCAAGGACCTTATCACTCATTGTCTCAGCCCATCCATTGGTTCACTAGTGTCACACTCACACACAGTCTCAGCCCACAAGGTGTGGCAAACATTAGCAGAGCATTTTAATCAAACTGACACTAGTGCTCAGTATCAATTACACCAATGGCTAGATGCCCTTCGAATGAAAGATTCAGCAGATGCAACAAATTATGTCGGGCAACACACTGTCCTCTGCAAATGCCTTCATGATTCAGGTGCACCTTTGAGAGACAGTGACACCATTTACAGCCTGCTCATCAGGCTACCTCACATGCCTATATGGCAACAGTTCAAGTCTATGCTTGAACAACAGATGCATGATGAGATCATGACAGCTACAGCTGCCAGGCCATCGACTTTTACTATGGACAGTTGCATCTCCCATATCACAGCTGAGGCAGCTTGTCACATACATGCACATGCCATCCATTCTGCCTGTCCCAGCTCTGAGTATGCGAACGTGGTCACCATGTCCAATGGGAGCACCCCTAGTATCAATCCTATAACTGGACTTCATAAGCACAGACATAACCCTGATGGGGTGTTTTGCACGACATCCGGTTGCAACAAGGGGGATTACAACCATGCGCACTGCTATGGGATGGGTGGAGCCATGGAGGGTCAGGCACCATGGATGTGGAACAAGAAGGATAAGAAAGACACTATGGTGGCTGCTGCAGCAACCACTGCGCCTCCTGCAGCACCCACACCTTCTTCAGTTCCAGCCATTGCAGCCACAGTAATGTAAACTGACCTCACCAGCCTTTACGACAATGTGTCATTTGCCTCAATCACTGAAGTCATGGATGATGTCAGCAGTACTGTCTCATTACCATTCTCCACCATTCTTGACTCTGGGACCACCATCACCTTGGTGAAAGATAGGCTTTTCTTCCATACCTACTTGACGGAAGATCCTATCCCCGTCCACACTGCAAATTACGGAGTTCTAGAGATGACTGGCAGGGGAATGTGCATCAGATGGATGACCATTGGGACACGACATCTTCGGGTCAAACTGTCAAATTACCTTCATGTGCCTAATGCGATGCTCAACCTCCTTTCCATTTCCTGCATGGATGCAAAAGGATGGGATGTAAACTTTAAGGCAAAGATGACCTGTAAACTGGGACACAAAGGATGTACCCTTGGCTCCATCCCTGCAATGGGAAAACTCTATGCCATTGACCTTGACTTCATCCCTCGCACAGAAATGCCTGTACACCAGGTCATGCCTGAATTCACAGCATTCATCCAAGCTCCTTGCACCCTTGACTTGTGGCATGCCCATCTCGGTCACCTCGGTCAGAATGCTGTGATGCATCTCAATAAAGTGGCAAAAGGCATAGAGTTTGACTCAAGCTCCCCGCTGTCAACATGTAAATCTTGCATCACAGCAAAACACCCACATCTCCCATTTCATGCCTCAGAGACCAAGCATGCATCTAAATTCTTAGATCTCATTCACTCAGATGTGTGCAGACCGATCCCTGTCATCACGCCTCACTCAAAGTGCTACTTCATTGTATTCCTAGATGACTGCACTCACATTCTCAATCTTCAGCTCCTTGCATTGAAGGACCAAGCTCTGAGTGCGTGGAAGATGGTATGCGCCAAATAGGAAAATTTGTCCGGACTTCGTGTGAAAATCTTTTGTTCGGACAATGGGGGAGAATTCATCAATGACACATTCACGGCGTCGCTTGAGTCTGCAGAGATCAAACAACAGCATTCAGGTCCATATGCACACCAGCAGAATGGTAAAGCTGAGTGGGTCATGTGTACAATTGAGGGACACATGTATGCAATGTTGGACCATGCACGCCTTCCTCATACACTGTGGGGAGAAGCCGCCCTGACTGCAGCCTACCTGTTCAACAGATCTGAGTCGCATGCCTTACCACCAGGAAAAACACCATACAAGATGCTCAATAAGACACAACCGATGCTCGCTCACCTTCGCGTTTTTGGTGCCAGGTGTTTTGCATGGATTCCTACAGAACTCCAGGAGAAGCTCAGGCCTTGATCATATGAAGCCATTTTCATGGGCTATCCCACTGGTGTCAAGGCATGGCACTGCAGAGATATCGTGACGGGTGCCTTCTTCAACTCACAGGATGTCATATTTGACAAGTCATTCACTAATCGTCCTTTCCCAGATAGTGACAATGAGGATGAGGATGATGCTCACATCACTCACCATACACCAGCTCCTACACCTGCTCCTGCTCCAGCAGCCCCTCCTTCAGCTTCTGCACTCATACATTGATCTTCCCAAATCCCTGTTCTCACTGAGAAGGGCCAAGTCTTCAAGAGTCACCTTGTCTCCGACCAATCACGTCTGGCACATCAACGCAAGATTCGAGCAGCTAAAACTCAAGGAGTTCCTCCCCCTCCCACTGAGTCTGATGAGGTGTCTGTGACATGCATTGTCACAGCTCCTGCTGACCCTATCAGTGCAGTGCCAAACAAACCATCTGTAGACCCCGACGCCATCATTCCAGACAATGAAGAGATTGGATTTCTGCAGACCATTGCAAGTTTGATAGTGGTTGAGGTGGCTTGCTTGTCAATTCGCAGCGACACTCAATGCAACCCCCTCGCAAACAGATACAACTTAAAGGTCCCCCCTGCCACTTACAACAAAGCTATGTGCAGACCTGATGCTGATGACTGGCTGGCAGCAATGCATAAAGAAATCAATCTCATGTCTGAAATGAACGTCTATGAGCTGGTACCTCTACCAGACAATTGATGAGTGATTGGGTGCAGGTGGGTTTTAGAGTTTAAGGAAGACCTTAAAGGGGGACTGGTGTTCAAGGCAAGACTTGTGGTGCAAAGTTTCTCCCAAATTCCGGGAGTCGACTTTGGGAAGATGTTTGTGCCAGTGGCAAAATCTATGTCCATCTGCATCTTATCAGCTTACACTGCAGCCAACAACTGGGAACTTGACTGCTTCGATGCCAGGAGAGCATTCCTGTGGGGAAAACTGCAAGAAAACGTCTTCATGCATCAGCCTCCAGGTTTCAAATGTCTTGGTCCTAACGGGCAATGTCTGGTCACACACTTACTGTCCTCTCTCTATGGCCTAAAGCAGGCCGCATATGACTGGTACGAGCTTCTCAGAGTGGTGCTCATCAGTCTAGGGTTCATCCATTGTGACACCGACTATGTGGTATTCATTTTTGATCATATCAATGACAAGGGGGTGAGAATCATTTGCATCATTGCCTGGCACATGGACAATGGACTGGCAGGTGCAAACAATCGCACTTTTCTTGACCAGACAAAGTCAAAAATTGCAGAATGGTTCAGAATCACTGATCTCAGGCCCATCACAAAATATCTCAGCATTCAGTTTATTCATGACCGTCGAACATGTGAGTTGTGGATGCACCAGGAGGACTACATCATCTACCTTCTACAAGAACATGGGATGTCTCACTGTAACCCCATTGCATTACAAATGGATCCAAACTTCCCATTTGGACACCCGACTGACTTGCACCCACATGTCAACAACCTAGAAACTGAAGACCATAAGATTGTCAGTGAACTCCTGCACCTTGCCATGTACACTCATCCAGATATCACTCACACTGTGATGCACCTCGCTCAGAACAATGGATCACCAAAACCCTGCCACTACACAGCTGCAAAACACATCTTGCGTTACCTCTCAGGCACTGTGGGCATGCGCGTCCATTATGGGGGTGCCGGTGTGAATGCCACGCTCCATGGGTTCAGTGACTCTGACTGGGCTTCATGTCCTGAAGACCGCATCTCAGTTTCAGGCTATGTCTGGTTTTACAATGGTGGCCCTATATCACACTCTGCAAAAAAGCAGATGACTCACACGCTCTCATCCACTGAGGCAGAGTACATGGCCTTAATGGCAGCGATGCAGGATGGGCTCTGGCTCCAGTCATTTTTTGGTTGTATTGGCGTCCCACTCACATTACCCTTACAACTTTTTGCCGACAACGCAGGAGCCATTGCACTCTCGAAAGAGGCCGCAAATCACATCCAAACAAAACACATCGATTTGTGATACCATTTCATCCAGCGCCATGTCGAAGAAGGCACATTTCTCCCTATCTGTCTCTCTACCCATAAGAACACTGCGGATGTGTTCACAAAGGTCCTACCTTGTCCCATATTCATCCAGCATCATTCAGGGCTTGCCTTAGTGTCTTGTTGAGGGGGTGTGTTGAGAGTACAACATCAACACTTATTTCAGATTCGTCATCATTCGTCATCATGGACTCTTTATGTAATTTACCTTATAAGTTCATCTTCTGTGTTCGTTCATACCTCAGCAGTTCTCTCTCGGACGCTGAGGTATGTATCACATCTTTTCTGCCCACCATCCTTGTCTTACTGTATTTCACCTTTAGACTTCGTCTTTAGGTATTGTCAATGTCATAGCATTTCTCTCTTGGATGCTGAGACTTCATCTTTAGTATTTCTTCCAAGACTCTGGACTCATGTTTTTGCTGGACCCTTGATGCCTCATTATCAATATTTCTTTTTTTTGGACCACAACATGTAATGCTTGCCCACTCCAAGTCTGATATCAATGTACTATTATTGCAATCATTATCAATGTTGTGCATGCAGTGAATTTTCAGTGTCCTGAGAAGCATCCAGAATAGAGAATCTTCAGTATTACAGACTCTTAATTTGCAATGTCTCAGACACTGTTTTTCAGTACCACAGACATCACAATGTCAGTGTTTTACTCAGTGCCAATTCAGTGTCTGTCAATCTCATTTCAGTGTTTTTGACTCTGAAAAATGTCACTTTCAGGTCTCTAGGTACTGAATTCTCGCACAGCCCATCTTTAACACACAAAACCCTGAAAGTCAGTATTTTGGACATTGACTTTCAGTATTCTATACACTGATTTTCAGGGTTTATACTTCCCAGTGTTATCAGATTATCAGATAATTTCCAACAATGATTAGGCATGACAGGATTTTGTTGACTTTTTCCTGAGCCTCAAGACAGGTCCAGGGTGCAAGAGCCATAGCGAAACACAACAAAATAACAATACAGATGTGTCAGCTACACTGGTACACCCCTAAACCTGTGCACCTTCAGGCAAATTATAATACAGCGGCTATCAGAGTATTAGTATGTGAGATGTACCTGTAACGGGCTGAAGCCTCACAGTGTTAAACACGTGGTAAAAATGCCCGTTCATACCTCCCTCATCCTCGTTGCCATAGTATTCCATTGGGAACCACTGTCACGTAGTTAGCAACACGAAGCAGCCAGGAGATAATACGCAGGCCGTACATGATCCTCCGGAAGATCCTCTTTCCATGCCCTTAGCATTCGGTCTTCGAGTGTCTGGTTCACAAGCTGGAAGCCATGTCGCGGAACGACATACTGTCCGATCTGTAACTCTGTATCGGTAACGATACCTCGCGAGATGCGAGCATACGCAGTCCGGTAAAGCCCCCTATACAAAATGTACTCGCACCTGCATTTTATTATCATCAGCTGGTGGCATATTGAGAGGGCACCCACCAGCGATCCCAGTCCTGCGGGTCGATGTCATGCACAATACCATCCTGCACCAAAATCTCGTAGGGCGCCGCTGCAGGATTCATCAGTACTAAAATAAAGAAAAGGCATAGGAGCCACACACGTCTACTGGCGTGTGGTTTCGTGACTACGTATCCAAGGAAGATAACAGGGTGAGGGTAAGACTTTGCCATGATGCGTGCGAGCTCCTTGCTCTGCAATTCACGGTCGAGCGGGTCTTGCTCTAGATGAAAGACATTATAAGCAAGAACGATTGACTAAAAAAGAAATTGTGCCGAATGTACCTTGCCCGTTATGTGATACGACTACAGTTACCTCTGTCCCATACACATCAAGCACGGCTTCGATTGCTGGCGCGAGCTCGCCATGGGGTGAGGGTAGGAGGTGGTGCTGAGAGTGAACAATAGGGAACTAAGGGGTGTGAGCACGATTTGAAAGGAGTCGTTACACACTGACCTTCGAAAGTAGAGCAGCACCCCACGTATGCATGTTGGGTCCTGGGCCCAAATCGACATACTCAAGTTTGGTGTGGTCATTTCCCTGGATGGCTGCATTGAAGGAAAACTCACGTATCCGAGGTCTTGGAGAGCGACTCGCGTCCTGATATGAGATGGGCCAAGAGGTCGTCCAGAGGACACAACGTACTCACAAGTCACGATTTCCATACACAGTCCGCTACGACTAGTTAGCACACCAACAGCTCGTTGATCGGCACTGTAACTTACGTGCAGATCAGTCTCCAGAAGGCCAACTACGTCAAGTTCCATATCTCTTTATAGTAATGTCAGCAACAAACTACCTTAATTAAAATGCCTCACCTTATGATATCTCGGATCAGCCTCTGGCTGTCGTGCCCGACATTGTCGATACCGAAATGCACCGTCCATATTCCAGCATTGATTATCCCCGTACCCGCTTTATAGGGTCTCGGTCCGACGGGATTCCAGCGGTATATTGTTACAAGGACAGCGGACAACGAGAAAAGTGTAAGGAGATGACGAGCAAGGAAGCTCGCTGAGCTTGGCATGTGAACTATGGTATTAGTTACCATCCTTTTTCTTGATGGCCATTCAAACACCAGCGACGTTGCGACGAATTGCGCGATGAGGACCCTTACAGTTAAATATTTCAGCGACAAAGACGGACTTCGGCAGAGAACTTACAAGTCCGAGCGCTCACGCAAGTACGCACCCCCTGGTACGAATGCGTAGGCGACTGTCCACACATCGGCAAGGTAGAACAGAATCGTAACGAAGAATGCTGCGAAATATGTCCTCCCAGCCTTAGTCGGCTGTGCAGATTGTTGAATGATAGTAGGGAGCAATGACATAACAAACACCGCTAAATTGAGCCCGCCAATGAAGCCCGTCCAGTCCCTGAAGCAGTGCATCACGAATGCGCTTGCGCAACCATAGCTGAACCATAATGGACTGCTAAGCCAGTATGCGGGGAGAATTGTGGGCGTTGCGAGACCTATAGCCTGTGCAATCAAAGTGAGAGAACCGTGGAGATGTGGTAGAGGGCCTTTGGGTTGGCTGTTTTTATATCCTGTCCAAGACCACGCAATGATAGTACTGGGGTCTATGAAGAAGCAATGGAGAGTGAAGATCATGCTGCCGAGCGCAATGGAGCCTGCAAGCCATCCGCGTGAGACAACCTTGCTCTTATCTTTCGAACCGCTTATTTCCTTTTCTTCCTCTGGAACGGCGGATGGGCGGGTCGCAAACTCGTATAGTGCGCAAAGTGCTAGAAAAAGGCCTGTTTTATTGTATCCTCCAGACTGCTCGTTGAGCATCGGCCATACTTCGAAGTGGTTAGAGGAGCTGAAGGTGTGTCAAATCTGAAATAACATACCTGGATTTGTTGAATGATTCGCGTGCTTCGCTAGAGAAAGCAATACAAGTCCTAGACCAAGGACTGTACTATGTTAGTCGTTACTACTATTACACCACACGATTGATACTCACGTAAACCCTGATACCCATCCTTCCCAGCTGACCAGTCCGCAGTCTGCCCTATCAGGAGCACCATATTCGCAAAGTTGACCACAAACAATCTTCGCATGGGGCTGTTCAAGGCATAAGACCCCAAGCCTGTCAGAATTGCCACCGCCTTTAACGTGGCCCGACCACTGCGCGTAAGCGCCCAAGTGCGCAACGGCCTGATGCCCAAAAACGCAGGGGAGAGCAGACAGAGCAAAGATAACTCCGAACCTGAAAGCGCGAGTTGCCAGACAGAGAAATAGAACAGTGTGGTGATGAGGGAAGTGAAGATGGACCAAAACAAGTAAGCTGCAAAGGTGGTAAATTTGATGACTCTGTAATTTGTTGAACTACGATACGCACACAAGTACACATCCGAGATAAAACCTACGGCTGCTCGCGCATCGAGAGAGAGCGTAAGTGCAGCCTGCGTTTTCTGGAAAAATGTCCGAGGCACAGTTCCTGATACATGGCTGGCCGTTTGCTCAGTTTCTGATGACGCGGCTGACCCTTCTAATTTGGTTTCAGTCACACTATCTGACCCTTGGGATGGCTCGGAAGATGATCTATGTAGCACGTCAGACGATGGTTATACAAGGTGGTGTACTTGATTATACATATCATCACGCCCGACTTTGGCGTCCGACGAAACGCTGAGTGCAATCTGGGGGATAATGAAGAGTCAATACCAAGCATCTGGAATACGCCTGCTCATGTGTACCTGTAAATTAGAGGTTTTGAAGTCAAGCTCTGTGATCGAGTCAAACAGAACATCTAGCAAGATCAAGGACCACTCGAAAAATGAATAGCGGGTATATGCTAGATTGGTCATAATTGTCAGCCCTAGTTGCGCTGAGAAAATCAACTACAACCTCCAGGAATCCTGTATATCTTGTGCTGAACGAAGAAATACATCATGGGTATGATAGATACGAAGAACCTATTCCCAGGAAATAAGCTGCATGCATGCTAGGAGGTTCAATATTCTCACTAACCCTGTCGCAAGATATCGGCTAGACTATTGGTCAGCAGATGGATGCATATATCCTAAGATAATCCTCACCGTTGCCGACGTGCTTTTACGTGCCCAATTGGAGTACATAGGACGCCTCCCCACATCCATGGCACGTTGCACAAAATATATGTAATCATGAGAATATCATGCACGTCATGGTCATCATTTGACGTGATATACACCCAACCACCGCACATCAACGTCCGAATGATACCCACAGCAAACAAGAAACCCGGCCAAGGGGTGCTTGGCGAGCGCCTGATGAAATACTGCAAATATACAAGGGCGAAGCGTGGACCTGTATGTGACCATTATAAACACGTCGCGCAAGCAAAGGCATATAACTGACCAGAAGTCAAAGCGATGAGAATTTGAAAAATATTACGCTCCGGGTACCAGTCACCGATACTGTGGTACAAGCACACCGGGTTCAACATTCGAGCAAGCAACACTTGAATGTACATACGTGGCTGAGACTGACGGAAACCACTCGTCAGGGTATCCGGCAACCCCATTCTTCACGATCCTTTTGTAATGCAGCGCGCAGCCAAGAAACAACGCAAGACCGAACGCGGCGAGCGCGAGGTATGTATGTGTCACAGCGACATGGGATGCATTGATAACAAGTCGTTGAGCTCTCATACCAGGTGTGCTAGTAGGTGGCTGCTTGCGACCCACCATGGCCGGTATGAGTTCAGCGTCGTAGCCTACCTGTAGAACGAAACGTGTTTCACAGCACACCAACATATCGAAATACTGTTGGTCACGTGACTACAATACTGTGTCGGCCAAATATAAACACACATTCTGCCGTATCGATAGTAGATACCCAGGAGAACATGGATTCAGAATCAAGACAACCACCCCATATACCAATCACTATCTTCACTGGATTTCTCGGCGCAGGAAAGACTTCCATCATCTTGTCACTCCTTCCGCTACTTCCAAATGACTATAGAGTGGTTTTACTTAAGAATGAGTTCGGAGACGTCCAAGGTGTGCATAATTTGCTGCGATCATTGGGGCTATGGAGGGAATATATATGTAATACCTTTTACAGTGGATAGCCAGCTGGCTAAACAATCCAGTTTGACTGCCGTCAGTGAGATTTTGAACGGCTGCATGTGTGTCTACAATTCATCGCCATCTTACCGCATTTCCTAACCGACCATATCATGCATAGGTGCTGCGTACTCGTCGGCCAGATGGAAACAGCCCTTTGCGAGATCCGAGGTGCTTGCAGTTTCACATAATTTGATCTCACAGCACTTATATCTATCAGACAGATACCGCCCAGACCGAATAATCATTGAATGCTCGTAAGTCCACTTAAATTCCCCCAGCTTGGTACTCACTCGTCATGGAGTCAGAGGATCCGCTTTTCCCGCCACACTGGCGTTCCAGATCCGTGAGCTTGAGCGACAGACAAACAATGACCTTCGACTTGATGCGATAGTTACCGTCATTGATGCCGAGAACTTCACGGGGTACGAAGATACGTCTCCCACAGCCAAGATGCAGGCAAGCTACTCGGATATCATTCTTATCGTACGTGTCTTTCTCTCATGATAATGAGGCGATCTTATTTAAGTGCCTAGAACAAGCACGAGCATGTCGATGATCACGCCCTAGACATACTGATCGATAACCTTAATACCCTAAATCTCGACACTCCCAAGATCAAGTGCAATGGTCGTAACGGCGTGGACCCAAACGTTCTTTTTGGTATCGACTCCAAGCTTTTCAGAGATCCAATTCCCCTAGGTATCGAAGATCATCATGATGAAGTAAAGACACTCACGGCATACCGAGGATTCCTGCCGACGTGCCACAGCCATGAACATCACGATAGAGAATCATGCGCCTCGCATGCTGAGGCAGATGTGGATAAGGGTATACTCGAGAGTGCTCTCGCCTCTCTAAACAAGGAGAGCGTTTGGCGAGTCAAGGGATTTGTTCGCTTAGATTCTGCGATTTGGATCTTGAACTGGGCGTTTGGTCGGTACGACCTCACACTGTCGCAAGGAGATACATCTTTTATGCAAGATGCATCCATAAGGCTCACCATCATGGGAGATAAATACGAGTTGAATCGCAAACCGATTCCAGTAGCAGTCGAGAAGTTTTGTGCCGATCTCCAAGTTCAAGTGGTGTAGATTAGATTACGCTGCATGTGTCTAATTGAAATTTGACTACCGCCGACGAGAAGAGATAAGATTGGAGATCTAACGTTTTCTCAATTTCTCACTGCACTACACATGTTTCCAGGACAATGCATGTTCATGAGCGATGATGTTCTCCTATGTCTTTTCAACGGGTCAGTCAGTTAGAGTTACACTAGGACAAGCAATACTGACAGCGCAACTGTAGCATCCTCCTTGTTTCATCTCCGGGCCACGGACAATCCAACAGATAATGTGCCCATCCATCCAAAACATATTACGTGGTCACCACAACCTTATCCACCAGCAGAAGAACAAAAATCTTGCGATACTTTAAAATCTTCGCCAAGTGATGATAGATTTTACACCCCAGAAATGCTCCAAGTCCTCTCCAGTGACGACCTGTATTGTATTCTAGGTGTCCCTAGGTCCCCAACAATCGACAGGGTGACTATAAGACGCGCCTATCTTTCTCGGAGTAGGGCTTGCCATCCAGAGTATGTTCCTCGTCACTTTTAGTAATATCTCATTTTCACTTTGCACTCAGCAAATTTCCCGGAAATTCTGACGCGACGTCTGCCTTCCAAAAAGTCTCCGTTGCATACGATGTCCTCAGCAATCCGTCCTCGAAACGCACTTACGACTCCCGTCCTGCATACTCACACCCCAAATATGACTTCTTTTCCCAGTCCTCGCCCCATGCGGACGAAACATTGAAAGGTGTCCTCTTGAGTGTCTTCAGTGAATTTCTCGAAGGTGATTTCGAGATGATACGCACATTGCTCAGTAAGCACATATCTGCTTGCGTGTATCACATACTCATGTCTTTACCTTCAGGGGCTATCGGTGACCTAAATCCATCACTTGAATTGGGTGACGACAGCGTAAACTCTCTTCTTTCGGTCCTCCTGAGTGTCCGCGAACGCGTCTTAAGTAAATCACCTGTCACACAATGTATAATTGATCTCACGTCGTCAAAAAATAGCCTGTCGCACCTGCGTCGTTGCCCTCCATGGCGAACTCTGTCGCGCCCTTGAGATACAAAGCGCCTTCCGCCAACTTCCTTACTTTGATATCGCTGGCAGATCACGGCTCACTATCCAACTAACACGCATCACCATCTCCCTGCCTGTTACTCTCGAAAATGCCATGCAAGCTCAATACACCAATCCCACCTCTGCTCATCCTACGCACCACGACCGCGACAAGGACCCAAACAAATTCGCCCTGCTTCCCCGGCGTGTCGTTCTTCTCATCAGGGGCATCGACGTAGTTCTGGACCGTATGGAACAAATTCTTGGATAGACTGCATTCATCAAACACTTATTTTTACTGACAGTTATATATGCGCGTTTAATTTTGTTTTTCACATTGTATCCCGGAGATGACCATCCCTTCCTGCTAATATGCGCATAGACTACTTTTATAGACAATGCTCCTGACGTTCCGCCTCATGCATGCATGTATTCATACCACACGCCATTAATATTGAAATGATCAAATCAATTATCCTATATCGCATAATCGTACACTCCCACATATTACTGTTCAGGCATGAGGATAAAATACGTGGATTTCGGACTTGACTAAGAGGAAAGGGACAGAACAACGACGAAGACGAAATTGAGGAAAGGCCTGAATCAAAATGTAAAATTTGAAACTAAGAACCATTTTAGGTTCATAAAAAGGAATACAAAAAGAGAGCCTCATAAGAACTGTCCTCAGCGTGAAAGCTGAGAAACGGGGAAGACAACGAACAACTACAATACATGGATAAGGTGATTAAGCTTGATGCGCGAACGACATAGACCTCTGGCTCTGCAATGGATGGTTCAGTCACAGCCAGTGAAAAGACAGCATCAACGACTGACGACATTCATCCACACCTGATTACCATGAGTGGGTACAATCTCTTCAAGCATGTATGAATCCGATGATGGCTGGCACCCGTATGTCCCATTTGGCTGCGCTGCCGCCGCCAGCAGGTGACCATAACCCTGTGGGTCCTGACCAGAGTCTCCACTGGTGACTCCGGCGTCACTATGAGGGCCAGAAACGGTACCAGGGGTAGCGCTCATCGGATTTTCAGGATAGAAAGGGTAGAATAGCCCAGCGGGCACCTCTGCGAGCTTGTCCTGCGTAGTACCATTACCCACAGATCCTTGAAGCCCTTTAACAGGGTTCGTGCTTACAGTGACACCACGCGGAAGCGGACCGTAAACACCGGGCCCGACACCGCCATTTGAGTAGGATGAGTGTGACATCGTGGGAGTCCCCGGATGCACGCGCAATTGCTGTTGAGCACTCAACGCTGGCGACGACAGCATCCCAGGTGAATCTGCCTCCCAATCAAGCTCAGAAAGTAAGACAGGATCTTTGGTGGGTCCAACTGTGCGGAGGTTGACGTTAAGAACTTTCTCAGCGAGCTTGGATATAAGAGGGTGCCCGCCATTCAAGTCCTTTCGTTCCCAACGCCAACGGAAGCGTGGAAGCATGTCAAGTGCCATCCAAACGTCTTCGATCATCACCTGGCGTGAGAGGCGCTCGCAGTGAGACATGTGACCGTAGAGGATGACCATTGCCGCGATATGAAGAGGGATGGGAGAAACGAAAAAGGCGATGTCGGGGAAACGAATGAGCTGATTGTGGACGATGATAATGTTGTGTGACGTGACAATAGCTTTAATATGGTCAATGAAACATCAAAAAATGGCAAATGGCACATGATGAGAACGTACCATCGACGAGTGCCTTCGAACGGTGGTTGTAGTCGAGTTCCTTAAGACTGAACAGGGCACGAAGAAGTAAGATCCTCGAGATACCAAATTTGAGCAATGTCAGTCCCTGATCTTCTGTGATGTCCTGGACTAGCTTCTGTCGCCTCTCCAAAGGCCAGTCTTCAGTTCCTCCAAAGTACCACTTGTAGCTATCGGGGAGCTGTCGCCTGAACTCAAGCATGCTCTTGATAATCCTCGACGCGTGCCTCATGATGGTATCAGCACTCTGCCGCGAGGGCGCATAGAGGGAGTTGATGATGTCCGCCTGTATTTCTGCGATGGGGTGAGAAAGAAGGAAGTGTTCAGAGAAATCAGCATTCTGGCCCTTGAGTCCGTGTGTGGGGCGAGGCGTGTTGGAGTCATAGGGAGCAATGGCAAGTGGACGTCCGAGAAGAATGGACGTGCCTCGGTCATGTACCATGACAGTGCCCCAAAGCCGAATGCGCAGCTGACACTCTTCATCTGTGAAGGTGTTGGGCTGCGCCGTGGGATCATGGTGCAGACCAAGTTCGATTGAAAGACGAACGAGACTTCCAACCAAGCGCCAAAGGGAACGACCTTGTCGCTGATAATCGATGTCAGTATTAAAACCCGTCATGAAAGTCAGAATGGATATACCTCGGTGTACAGATACCAATGCAACAAGAGCAGTGCCTGAAGACTAGAGATCGTGACACGTAGATGAGGCTTGACGGCTAGCGCACGCTCGAAAAATTCATCGTGCTCAGGCCATATAGTAGGGAGCAGCTTCTTGGTATTTATCGGACTGTCGCTGGGCGTCTTTTTGTCCTTATCAGTGATACTTCCTTGGTGATTCAACTCGCTCAATGTCCCGAGTGCCAGAATGAGGTACATGCTGCAAATAAAGCCTGGATCATGTTGTACATTCTCGCCGTCGTAAAGCGCATTTAACTTGTGCTCAAAGTCTGACCGGAAGAAGACAGGGCGGTGGATGTTGAGGTGGTTGAAGTAAACATCAACGATCTTGTTCGTCAACGAGCGCTCCTTGGGCATCCATAATGTTAGTGTGGAGGTGGATACTGTAGAAGAGCTACCAGTATTGCTGGTTGCTACAGAAATAGAAATCCATTTTGTAAGATCACGGGGTATCGATTGTTCCGTGATGCCACGGTCACGCCCCGATGATAAGCCATTTGAGCCAACTGCAAGATCTTCCTTGTCACCTGGACCCAGGTGACTGTCGTTCACGATGAGAGGGTGAACGCCGAAGCTCTTGGCCAGTGCCTACAGTCAACATGAGCGATGAGGGCACGAACGTCGCACACACAAAAAACCTACCCTCGTAGTTGACATATCCAAAGACTGCGGATCTTGACCTTTGACTTCAACATTGGCCGTAGCAGCTATAACTGGAGGCGGGACTGGATGTGGCTGTTGTGGCTGTGGTTGAGGCTGTTGCTGTACCTGGGGCGGGGCCTGCATATGCTGTGGAGGGGGAGGGGGGAACCCAGGATGAATGGGTCCATAAGCGCCAGGGGGTCCTGGCATCGGCATATGTGATGGGTACCCATGCGGCATAGGCACACCGTAAGGGTATGCGGGGTGAACAAAAGGAGGCCCGTAAATCGCCCCAGGAGGAGGGCCACTTGGTTGCTGTGGGAATTGTGGGCTCGGTTGAGCGAATTCAGGGGCGGGATGACCGTCGACCTCGATCCCTTCCCTCCGACATATCTCGTCGAGGTTGGCCATACTGAAATCAGAAATATGACGTTTCAAGAGAGCATCGCATTGAGCGATCTGGCGCTCGATGAATTCGGTGTGACCTCTAAGAGTGAGGGTCTGCCTATGTCTGTCCTCCTGCTGGCAAGGGACACCGGCAGTCGCGCACGCTGTACATTTAGGATGTTTCGAGTCACACTGTATAATTCATCGTTGTGTCAGAAGAGAAGCTGAACTGGCGGACGGAGATTTGCGGTCGGTGTCTACCGACGGGACTTGCCTTAATTTTCTTGCTCCTGCATCGTGCGCAAGCCTCATGGGAGCGTCTGAGCCGTCTTGGTTCGGACGGTGAGCCAGCGTCATCAGAATTCGTGTCCGCCTTTCGTCCTCTCTTCTTGGAGGTTGTCGGCGCCTGTTGTTGATGAGGCTGATTAGGTTGTTGAAGTTGCTGTTGCTGTTGATTTGGGTCCATATGAAGGGCTGAATGAAGAGACGATGGTACAAGGTTGAGGTCAGTGTGTGGGGGCAGGATGTGGGTCATCTTGCTCGCTGTGCTGGACGATGAGCAGGGCCTGTGGACACCTGTCGTTCGTTGTTCAGCACGAGCTCAGCGCGCTAAGTACTTGGCTAATCATCCTCCGTGCTTTGTGGAATATGCCATAATATTCCCACGTACTTAGCTAAGTTATGTATGACATATATCTAATATAGTTTATATAATTTGATAATTTGATATAGTTTGTGGTACGCTCTCATCATCGGGGAACCATGCCCTCACCTTCATCGCTCGGAGTCATGCACCAAAATGCATCAGCCTACACTCTTGCTACCGTCCATCAATATGACCCTGAATTTGTGGAGTTTGCAGACGATAGAGCTCCCCTCCTTGCACCAGATTCTGAAGCTGGCTCAATTTATGGAGCCACTCCTGCACATTCGCAGGCACCCCATACATCCTCCCCAAGATTATTACTCAAGGCAGCCATTAGGATGGCAGCTGTGTTTATACTCAGTACGATCTTCCTGGGTGGAACTCTGTGGCTGACTCTTCCCACCCTTGACGAGTATGTTCCTCGAACTTCCTTCTTGTTTAGCATATCTTATCGAATAGCAGAGCCGACCGGCCGTCACTCCGTATTCCGAAATCATTTGCTCAACTACAGGCTCTCAATGCCATTTTGAAAAAATACCGTGACATCTACCCGTTCCGTATCGTTATATGTTATGCCATAACATATTTATTGTGAGGCCTACTCCCTCTATGAAGTAGACAATCTGACATTTCCCTTAGCCTACAAGCATTTTCTCTCCCGGGGTCGATGTATCTATCTATACTTGGTGGAGCGGTGTGGGGTATGCCGCGCGCACTTCTACTTGCTTGTACATGTGTTGCTAGTGGTGCAACTTTGTGCTACTTCATCAGCGCTGCATTTGGCCCTGCGCTTCTCACCGTACCAAAGTGGAAAGCCCGCCTAGACAAGTGGTCGGACAAGATACGCGCACAGAAAGACAACACCATATCCTTTTTAATCGTCCTCCGCATTGCTCCCCTCCCTCCGCACTGGGTTGTCAACGTCATCTGTCCCCACGTCGGCATTGGCATCGTGCCCTTCTGGATCAGTACATGGCTGGGTATCTTTGGTGTAACTGTCATACACACGACGATTGGAGGCGGTCTAGATGAGATGACATCTGCTGCGGATTTCCATCTCATTTCGTGGCGCAACTTCTTCCTATTATCCGCGGTGGTAGTAGGCGTCCTCATACCGGTGGGTTTACGCTACTATTTCAAGCGCGAAATTGCTTCCGTGGCCGACGTGGAGCAAGGAGGATTGGAAGAAGAATTTTCTGAAGAGGGCGAGGATCACACCCTGGCGGTTGGTCCAAGAGCTCGAGTCAAGAAAACGAGCGCAGCACCATTGGTTGAGCTTTCCGACGATGAGACCGATATGTACTCTGAAGACGAAGACGATGTCATTCTAGAAGCAGGCCCAGCCATTGTTATTAAGGCATCCGAGGAGCCCGCACAACAGGGTGGTAGCAGTAGACGTATTGACTTCCTATAGCATGATGATGCGCAGTTTCGCTGTTTGTATTCCTACCGTTTTCTCCCTGTGTCATCTGCTAATCAACATTGGTAGTTCTATATTTAGACTGTATCTGGATCGTACAAGTAATATGTATACATGTGTCATTATCTGCTTACCAGCCAAGGTACTGCGTCTAGATCCCATGTCACGACGCCCAATACTTTGAAACGTTTCAACATTGTTGTGACATAGCCGCCTGCGAGCGACCATTGTATCGATGTCTCATATCACCACGGTTTCTCTCCATACAAGCTCCGATGCTGAAGGCGAGCACAGTTCCCTCAAATATTTGAGGTTGCATCATGGTTAAATTTCCGAGACGCGCGGTCTGAATACCAATATTTGAAGGGATTGCTACTGAGTATGTAGTAGACGATGTTTGATGATGCTCTGATCTATAGCAGATGTCTCGGCGCTAAACGTCTCTGGAGTATTTTTCTGGCTGTGTGACATGTTGGGTAACGGTAGCATGCAGTTGCTCCAGGTTTTACTAGCCAGTACTCACAGCATAGGAGGTACGTCCAATGTTGTTTCTTAAGAAGCACACCATTACTGAGCTCACCTGACATTGTCATGCTCATCACCTCATACATGGATGCTACAATTCAGGTGCTTGTCGCGCGTCCCGAGGGATTAAATATGGCCTGAGATGGTATACGGTGTCGACAGATACCGTCCAAAATGGTCAGTCACGGTTCGACCAGCGGAAGGAACTTACTCGATTGCGGCATTGCATAGACGTGGCGTCAGGGACCCGCGGGCTGCAGGCCTACAAAGCTTGCTGCCTATGACCCCCCACTGCCTGACAAGGCATGTCTTGACCCTGATATGCTATTTTTCGCAAGAACAGTGGAATCATGAAGATCGTGATGTCAGATCTATATACAAATGATTGACCCGCACCAACCTTTGTTGATGGCAGCGAGCAGGTTTCAATTTGGGAAAGTAATGACTCCATGTGTGCATAGTAACATACAGTTAAAGTTCATCCTGTGGCGTGATCAGAACACGACTTATAACAGGGTGACGCCCCCCTGCAGATCGCGAATTTCAACGATTTAGGCGATTTAAACCGCTGTTGGGTGTTGTAGAAGTCATGCCCCTGTGTTGTTTCCCTGGAACGGCATGACAGGAACATAGCTTCTCGCCCCTTCATTTCTCTGTTAGCTAGAGACAGATGCAACGAAGACCCTGAAGTGAAGATTATCACGGACGTACTATCTTAAATACCACATCTTCACGTCCAGTGTTAGACGCAAATATACCGTATTCGGCATCGGGACTCCTTTTCCACTGGATACCCCCAAGCACTCGTGCGGCAAAACTTCGGGCGCCAGGCTGAAAGCCTCATTGCAGGTACTGAAATAACTCAGGTTATTTCGGAACTTGACGATTGTCCAGGCATCTAGAGTAAACGCCGGGAGTGTTCTCCATAGTTGTCGGCTTATGTACCGATATGGCCAAGCTCGAGACGTTGCGATGTATAGCCTGGGCAAAGTCAGGGCTGGCGGCTCGATGGCACGGTGCCAACTGTTAGGCCTGCCAATCCGATCGAAAACAGGAGTGTAACGCAAGACTAACAGTACTTACAGTTTACATCCATATTCCATTTCAGCA
This sequence comes from Suillus americanus, assembly GCA_016695465.1. Lineage (NCBI taxonomy): Eukaryota > Fungi > Basidiomycota > Agaricomycetes > Boletales > Suillaceae > Suillus > Suillus americanus. The sequence continues at coordinate 182,258 of MU177936.1, read as the reverse complement.
GATGTAGCTCAATATCCAATTTTAAAGCGATTCCCAAACCGAAGCGTCTCGTGGAGGCACGATGACTGAGACAGACTGCTCTCGACAGCAATTCGTGCGTGGAAAGGAGAAACAGCCATGATGATTAATTAGTAGCAGACCACAAAGGGTTAAGCATTTCTGTTCCTGATTTTACAGAATTGACTAAATGCGGTACAAGGAAATCGGATTGTGCTCGCAAGTTTCCGGAGTATGTATAAAGTCGCCTTAACTGCCTTGAGGTTTTATTATGTGCATTTTCTCCACACAGTTGGAGGCAAGGCTCGAGCTCGACGGCGTGGGTTGCGACGAGTACGTTGAGGTTGGGCATACCTGAGGCACGGCAAAAGCCGATTGAAGCTAGTTCTCGCGGAGTGGAATTAAATACTGAATTAATGAAATTAATCATCGAAATAATTTCGCCCATGCTAGCAGCACTTCCGGGAAGGATTTCGCGGATGGGAAGCGGAGAAGGACTGGAAGAAATAAGCTAGGAAATGAATATTTTTAGAGAATGTGGCAATTGAAAATACGAATTTGAATGATAAAAAATAATAAAGATTGAAAGTCCGACGGCCACGAGCTGAGCACAGGCCAACCGAGCATTCGCTTCATGGTGTGAAGCGCCGTCTGCTTCCCACTGTGACTGCCAGCATCTCCCCAGCTGCACGCTATCCCAAACAGCGTCCACTGCGTTAAACAGTACCCTCGTCGTAGGCGCCACCGCCAACGACGTTACAGAACACGTCGTGCTCGTTGTTACCGTCGTAGAGCTCATTAACTTGCATTACCCATCTTGGTGTAAGGCTACGACCTTGCATTATGGCCGATCGCATTCCCCCGTACCAAATGAATTCCCTACAAAACTTCATCTCCCAGCAGCATATGCAGCAGCAGTCTCAACAGCAGCAGCAACAGCAGCAACAACAACCAGACTCTCAGATGGTCCCCGGGCTCCCTAACCCCGAACATAGTCGTATATGGACTCAAATGCAGAACAACTATCGAGCTCAGCCCAATGGTGATGCAAATTCCGCTCAGATGAACTCACAAGTGAGTTTCTCCTACAATCTTCTAAGGTTATGTTCTCCCCTCTGCGACATTTGCATTCGCTCACAGGACCCGCCGCTACTCATGTTACTGATGGTCCGTTTGGGCACTATTCTCGTCTAATCGATCACCGTATCTGTTATCATAAATTATACTATTCTGAGATTCATGCTTTCCAAGTCTAGTCAAGTCGATGCCTTGTTCAAGTCCAGTTTCCATAATTACGCGTGCTGACTCCATATATTAGATGGCAGATCTCGCTCGAAACCAGGGGCTCGGTCATATTCACTCACAAGGTCCCTTGGTTCAACAGATTCAGCAGCAATTCGGTCTTGCATCCGCCCAGCGTGTTCCTCCCTCTGCCTCATCCTTTCATGATCCTCAGTCCTCCAACACTCCCTCTTCTACCATACCACCCAACTTCTCCTCTATGTCTATGAATACCCCACAAATGAAACCAGGCAATCCGATCCAGGCTCTGGCTAGCCGTCCGCTGCACCTCATAGATCGTCCTTCCAATCAACAAAACCAGCATCCGTCTCAGTCCACAATGCCACATCATATGCAGCAACAGATGGGCACACAGCCAGGCTCTAGTCCGCCGAATTCTTCGGACATGTTTTCATCTTCCAACATGACTAATGTTGATGCAATGCATAGTTCTCCGCATCTGGCGGCACAACCTCTCGGGGCCCAAATGGGTCATCCGAACATGAGGGCGGCGCAAACTTCGAAGGTACCTACCCTCGCAGAGCTGATGCAAAGGAGGGAGTATTTGCAATCAGCCATAACTAGCTTTGAGCAAAGCATCCAAAACGTACTCGCGCAAACGAGAGGCTTCCCCGATGAAGCTTGGACGGCAAAGTTGGAAAAGATGCGCGCTGAGCTCCACAATCGCAAGACTCTCTTCCTCAGAGTTAACCAGGCTATCCAGCTGGCTTCAAATACCCCTGGCATACTTGGAGGAAATGTAGCACATCTGTGAGTCAGGTCGGCATATGGTTGAAGCTTCCTATTCACGCATTATAGAGGTACAATGACCTCTGCTGCTGGTCGACCAGGTGTTGCCCAGGGCGGCGGAGCACCTCAGCAACCCTGGACACAGTCGTCCAGTCCCGCTCCAAATTTTGGGATGAACCCTGGAGCTAGTGGTCCTTCGCAAATTCCAACGCCAGGTCAGCCTCATCCCATGAATTCACAACTGTCCGGACAGGGTGGTCAAATGCAACGTCCGGTCGCGGTACCCCCACGTTCTGGTGCTACTCCTCAGCAGCTTCCTACGGGCATACCCAATACGATGTCACAGAACATGGGTCCCCAATTCAATCCTCAGTCCGTCGCTAATGGTCAGATCCCGAATAGAATGGTCAACTTATCGACACTCGGCGTCTCACCTCTTGACAAGTCTCACTTCGAGGCTATGTACACGTCCTTTTGCAAGGGTCACCACGTGGAGCCTAACATGCACGTTTTGTTACCTGATAATCGTTCAGTTGACTTGCATACCTTGCATGTTCATGTATTTCGCGAAGGCGGTGCTCAATTTGTAAGCTCTCGACAATTTGCAACGTTCGAAGCATACTCACTAGTCACAATTTAGGTCGCTCAACGTGATTACTGGGCGGTCATAGGCGGTCGCATGGGTCTTGTACAGTTTCCAGGCACGGATACTGAGCCAGCTAAGAGTGGCCCCGGTATCGCACAGCAGCTCGCTCTTGCATACAAGGAGCACTTGCAGGCTTTCGAGACCATGCTCGTCTTCACCGTTAGATCTCGCGCTGCACAAAAAAACAATTTGTCACAGAACAGCGCTCAGAACAATGCTCCTGGAAACGCCTCAGGGGAAATGGCCCACTCCGTTATGCGCCCTCCTCTCAATCCACAAGCCATGGCAAGTGCTGTGCGTTTCGTCAATATGAGTGTTGGTGAGATGCGTGCAAGTGGCTTACCAGAGCAGACGGTCGTATTGATCGACCGGCACCGTTCGGACATAGTGCGTTGGCACCAGCAGAGTCGGTTGATGGCCACGAAGCTCAGTCAGCAAGTGACCAATCATGATGCGCCCGGTGAGCAGTCGGGTATGTCCACCGCACATCAAGGCGGCTTCTCGAACCAGGTGTCAAATGCTGGTCCCAGCCTGGTATCCGCGCCGCGAGTACAGCCACCTATGGCTTGCAATGGGATGCAACCATCACTGATGACGGAGATGAAGCCTGTTCAGTCGGGAGGAATTTTGCCACCAAGTCAGGAGCAGATCGCACATGCAATGTCCGTAATCCAACATACGAAACAACTCTTCTCAGCCCGTGGGTCGTCACGTCCATATTCTCGTCCCAGATTCTAACCCTCTGTGCAGGACTGCAAGCAATGCCACTAGTCACAGTGCCAGATGACCAACGAATGGAGTACAACCAGCTAATGGATCAGGTTCAGAAAATGACTCGGGACCTTGACACAAGACTACCAATGTACTGGATTGTTCTGAGATCGGAAGATATGATTCGCAGGCTGGTGACAATTGTAAGCGCTCTTTGCGTGTGTCCGCATTTTGTCGCGTTAAGTGCATTTTCTTTCCAGGTGTTAACGGTGGCACATCAAAGGAATCGTTTTGCAGCGGGGTCACCACAAGTCATAATCGGTCTTCATACTCTAAAGAACATGTATCACCAAGTACAAAAGGCAAACGACGACTTCGAACAAAGGTGTCAAATAATGAAAGCCGTCCTCGCATCGCAGCAAACGGGTGGACATAGTGGTTCTCATATAAATCGACCGCCCCAACCTCCTCCCCCGTCACAGCCCACGCCTTCTCAAACCCTCCAACCACCCCCTGCTATAAGTCGCCATCCCTCCGTAAACCAGTCCCACCCACTTTCGCATCCCCAGCCACCGCAGCCCATGGTCAAGAAACATCCTGTGCGCGTGCCCCCAAGTAACCCCGTCCCTGCGGCTATTTCCACAACAAATGCGGTGCCATCACCTACTCCACCACCTGCAACTACGGCTTCCACTGCTCCTACTCCTCTGGCGCCCACTTCCCCACAAACTCCAAAGTCTCCCAAGTCTAAAGCGCCACCAAAGGTGAAGGTCCAGCGTGGTCCCAAGCAACCTACTGCATCTCCGTCTGAAACCCCAGCTGCATTTAGCCCTGGTGTAAAGCGCCAAGCCGACGAGGATGTTTCTATTCCCGCGGGTCCCTCTACCCAGCCCGAGTCTATGGGCGCACCATCTCCCAAGAAGGTGAAGACAGAAGATTGGGAGGGGGAGCCTAGCGAGGAACTCGCCAAGAGGCACCAGGAAGCTGAAAATATCAATACAGACGAGGACGCGAACGCTTTCATGGATAAGATGAAGGAGCTGGTCGCCATGACTGCCTCGACAGACGCCGGCGTGTACGACGACATCGCTCACACTCTCGACCGGATTTTGCAAGGCGCAGCCCAAGATCCAACACATATCGCGACCTCTGCTTTCGCCTCAAGTATCGGTGGACCACTTTCGGAACTCTCCCCTCCAGCGGCCCCTAACGATGCGTTTTTGGAGTTCCACGAGTTTATTGATTATAGTCGTTTTACTATTGAAGACGAGGAAGACTCGAAAGCTCCTACCCCCGACCTTGTGCCATCATCATCCACGAACCCTAGCCCGCAGTCCAACCCGGATGCTGATCAGTCACAGGGTGCCTCATCCCCCGGCAAAGCTAAGATCGAGGATCCCAGGGAAAGCAACCAACTCGATCTCCTTCATATGGGGGCATTCAAGGAGATTGATGGCGGCGAGTCCGCCTACTACCAGTCATCAGATTGGAAATGGGAGGGTCCTATGACCACACTTGACCAACCGTGGGCAATTTACCAAACTTCATGATAGGAATTATAGGGCGGAATCCTGGTTTGTTTTGTTGCTTATTTATGAATCTTCTTTTCTTTTATATGCTGGATATACTCGCTCGTCCGTGATGCCCTCTGTTACACTGATCAGACTTGTCAACTCTACGTCCTGTCATCCATACTACTAGTATCTTGGTTTCGTGTCTCGTTCACTCTGTATTTCTTAATGTTGTTCTGATTTGCTATCGTATCTTGCTCCGAAATCATCGAAACGTAGAAATTAATGAGCTGCTGATCTAGACAGCAGTAGTATAATGAATTTTGCGTGAACGTAGTACACAGCGGTCCGTCATCAATGTTGTCGTATCTACTTGAGAAGTACTTTTCGATCAGGAGGTTTCCTTTTGTTTGCAAGTGTACTTGACCGCCTAGTATTGTCAAGAATGCGAGCCTTCAGAGAAGATACGGGGTCCAATGTCGGCCGAGAATTGGAACTAGATGAGGATGGTATCGATAAGCGAGGTCTCTTACTATTTCTCTCTGCTTCATAATCCATTCTAGCCCTGGCCCATTCATCTCGTGCCTGATGCTTGGCCTCCGCATCATCTTCAACGAGTTTTAACTCCTCTGGTAAGCCGTATTTGCCTTTGATCGTATCGTCATCGGCGCGCTTCTGTGCCTCGATCTTCTTCTCTGCACGAAAACGCTTGCGCACCATAGATGAAAGTGTGTAAGGATCGTTATTGTAGTGATCTGAAACACCCTGCAAAGCCTCAATTCGTGGTATTTGCACCTTAGCGACATGATTTTGGGCATCGGTGGTTTTCTCGAGCGCTGCAAGGGGATCCGCAGGGCCAGCTTTTCCTTCGGTATCTGCAACCTTTGTGAGATGATGATCGAGTATATGCAAGTCGATACATGCCGTGAATAGCAAACCCGCCGTTCTCCTCTGGGTCCCAATCTTCGTCCTTCTGACGGGCGCCTGATACCACGACGTAGCGAGTGTTCTGTATGATATTAACATTGTAAAAACAAGGCCAACCGCGCTCGGCTCACCTTCGGGTCGGTCTGGATTTCAAACCAGCCATCGCAGAGATGACATTTGCAGCGGAACGAGTAGATCGGAGTAGAATAGTAGGCACCGACTTTCTTCTTCTCTGCATTATACCGGACGCCCATGCCAATGTGGTTGTTGCATGTTCCACTAAAGACTTAAGAAATCGCTGTTTCTAGATGTTACGATTATTATGCATACCACCAGATGTTGAAAGGAAGCTCGAAACGGGTTATGAGTATGCCCTTGTCGAGTTTACGTGCTCTGTCACCAAGCGCATGTTTGCCTGCGGACCATGAGAGAAACGATACGCAGGAAATTGATTGTGCATACCTCTGTACGCATTTAAGCTCTGGTGTTTATCTGGGTCATAATCTGGCGGATAATACTTGTTAAATCCTGGAAAGAGAGCAGGATTAGTTGACGATCTGTCGTGCGCTAACACCTAGCTACAGATCTAACAACTTGCCTTGCATGACTGTTTCGGACAGAAAGCCTAATGGGAACTCCCGGTGTTTGCCGATACATGAACAATCTCAGTAAACCTTAATTATCTCTCTCATCAACACACAAACCTTAGGTGCGCATATCTCGAGTATCGTTCACTTTCAAGCTGCTAATCATCTATTCAGTCACCTCTGACTTATTCAAAAAAAAAATAGCCCAGAATGAGTTACGTCGCTAAGGACAAGGAGTACGATGCAGCAGGCGCTGTTCCTGCTGCCAAAATTCATAAAATTCGTATTACCTTGACGAGCAGCAACGTCAAGAACTTGGAAAAATGTTTGTGCACTTCAATTTATCACAAACACTTACTTAACCATCAAATATAGTCTCCGCCGACCTCATCAACCGTGCAAAGGACAAACAGCTCCGTGTCAAGGGCCCTGTCCGCCTCCCCACCAAGGTCCTTAAGATCACAACCCGTAAGACTGTCAGTATCAACTATATGGTATACCTGCTTTTCATTGACTCTTGCGTTCTTTAGCCTTGCGGTGAGGGTTCGAAGACCTGGGACCGCTACGAGCTCAAGGTGCACAAACGTCTCATTGATCTGCACTCCTCCAGCGAAGTCGTCAAGCAGATTGTGAGTCTGATTTTTTTGGTTGCATCACCGGTTCCTCATTGTTTGATTAGACTTCTATCAGCTTGGAGCCCGGTGTCGAGGTTGAAGTCACCATCTCGGCTTAGGTATCTTTACTGCACTGTATGTATACTATACGACAAGGCATAGCCGTCTGATACCTTGCTCCGCATTGTGAATTGTATGCTTTCATTCCAAAAAGAACCGTTTAATATGTCTTTGCTTCATTATCGTGTGGCATGCTTCAGGCATGGGTTGGCGGGGAGTTGATAATCATCGGGTGCCTTGAGGCACATGTGACATGCATTGAAGTTCTAAGCACGAGTTGAGTCCAAAGTAAGGTTCAATGATAATCAGCTACGGTGGTCTTTCGGACTAGGATCGTGTTCTGCAACTCCTTCCTCGTCCTCATCCCCCGAAGTCTCCTCATCCTCATCACTATCCTCATCAATTTCACTCCCCTCTTCCCCTCCCCCCTCTTCCTCCTCATCCTCAGACTCGCTCTCACTTGCATAGAACTGGTTCAAATCCCTCCAGTCCTTCGTATCCTTTGGTGTCGATCCTCCTGTGGGCGTGAGGACAACTGGTGTCGAACCCGCAGGCGTGGGCACATGTTGAGAGATTCCTTGGGACGAAATCACTTGAGCTATCGATGACAAGGCAACTTGGGGCGCGTCGTCATCGCTATCGCGCAACGCGGGGTCAATTCCCTGTTCCAGCCACTCGGGGAGATCTATCACAGTCTCGTCGTCGTCATCATCATGCAGATGCAGACTTTCACTCTCCATCACGAGGGAAAGCGTTCCGAGTGGACGAGTGTCTGCGGAGGACCGGGTTCAGTGGGACATGAAGGAAGATGAATGTAGGCCATAATCATAAACGAGTCCTTCGTCGACAAAATCAGAACTCAGAAATACACTCACCAGTCGCTGGCTCTTCTTCAATCGTACCAGTCTTTCCCTCGAACAACACTCGTGTCACCTGTTCCCTTCTCAACACCACACCCGGCCTTGCTGCCTGCTCTTCCCTATTCCAATTTTCCCCGATGCCTTCCTCGTCATTACTACTCATGACACCCGCAACTGCACCGACAAGAAGTGCCTTCAACATCCTCGCACGGTCACGCACATCCCAGTCTTCATCATACCGAGCTAGCGTGAGAACATGCTGTGCCAGCAGCGCGAGTGTACGGTGCGTGGGCGCGAGTAGTATCAGTTTCGCAGCAAGAGTGAGGGTCTGAAGTTTGACTAGGGAAGCCTGGTGGGAGTTGGCATGAACGGGGGAATTATAAAGCGTGTTGAAACACACCTCAGTGTTGAAGCTCCTCGCTGCCTTGCGCAGGACATCTGGTGCCCAGTCTGCTACGCCTTCGACTGTTGTTCCTGTGCCTGGGACCGACCCGTATTGACCGACGAGCCACAGCACGCAAGCTCGCGCGTGGGGGTGCCGGATGTCGTCAATGCGCCGAGCAAGCTGGGCAATAATGGAGAGTGGGGCTTGGGCTACGGAGGTCGACTCCGGGCTTGTGAAAGACAGGGGTGCAGCTGATAATGAAGTGGAGATTGATGATGTCAGCGACGGAATGGATGACGTGAGGAGAGCTTGCTGCGATGACAAGGAAGTTGCGAGAGTCATGGTTGAGGTAGAGGAAGGTGTGAGAAGTTGATTTTGGACGAGGGATTTGAGGACGAGGACTGCGTTTGAGACGATGGTATCTATGCAATCATGTAAATTTGAACTACAAAGAGCTTAAAATATCGCACCGACCTTGCTTGCTGTTGATCATTCCCATGAGGGCAGTGAGGCATTGAGGCGTAGACGAGGGAACGAGGCTGGCAATGCGTCCAATGCCATGGATCGCATCTCCCACAACAGAGTCGTCTGTGTCTTGAGCATAGTCCTGCATACCCGATGAGGGTTTAACAGTAAGGATAAATATAACGACACGCGATCAAATGCCAGGCATGGAGTCAAAGGGTATTGGAGAAGAAGAAAAGGAATTGCAATCAGCTACCCCTACCTCCAAACAGGTGAACTACACGTACCACGAACTCTCGTAGTAATGTCTGGTGATTGTCAACTGTGCACAATGCCAGGAGAATGGAAATCTTTGTCCGTTTCACCTGTTCTGCATCATCCGCGCGCACGAAAAGGCGGTTGTGTGAAGTAATGAATAGAGCCTGAATATGAATACAGGGGTATCGGATGTGCAATTCGAGCAAGGTCAAGTCCAAAGGAGAATGCAATAGTCAATCAATGAATACCGTTAGCTCTTAGTCCATATCTTCGCAGAGATACGTACTGGATGCGAACGCGCGACGACGAGCAAGTAAGCCAGTGTCACACGCTCAACCTCGCGCGACACGCTGAGGAGGCGAAGGAGAGGCGCGCCAATCTTTGAGAGTATCGATGAAGGAGCAAGGTAGTAGAAGGCCCGTGCGACAGCAAGAACAACCTGATTGCTCGGTCAACATGATTTTCATAACGGAAATGGATTAATGTGCGCACGGCAGGGTTCTTGTTCATGAAGAGAGGTTCTGCGCAGGCTAGCAGGAGCTTCAAATCTTTGTCAACTTCTTCCCCTTGCCTCTCGCCGGCGGGAACGGGCTTGGGTAACATGGTCCTCGCGTATCGCACGAGTACGCGGAGAACGTCGACTTGTCCCCACGCGTCAATGTCCGGCAAGGCACGGCAGAGGCGGCGAAAATGCACATGAAGAAGGTCAAGGCGAGATGGCGCAATGGTGTCGAGAGCAAGAACAGCAGTCCCGAGGGAAAGTGGAGAACGATCGCGCAGAAGAGTCGTCATAATATCGAGCAGAGTTGTGTGGTGCGCCTGGTCTAGTCTTGATACATGTTTTGAGATTCATGAAATGGATATTGAACTAAGTTAGCCTCACTTGTATACCTTCATAACGGCAAACGCAGCAGCCTTACGAACATATGGGCTCGGGTCTGCAGCAGACTTTCGGACAGCCATAAGTACGATGGTAGCAACGGTAGGAACACGAATGCCACTCAGCACGCGAAGAGCCATAGCGCGTATGAGTGGGCTCGGATCAGCGAGATCTCGCTGGAAAGTATTGATCGACAACAACGCCAGATCAGGTTCAGATGGTGCACAACGAAGGAGGTAGATGTACACCAGCTTGCGTAGCTCGAGGTTCGGGCTGGCTACATTCTTGACTACAGCAGGGAAATACGAGGAGACTGGCCGGTTCTTTGAGATGAGCTGAGGACAAGCAATGTTATAATTTCTATACAAATGTTACACTGGCTGGCACAAACCGCGATCAATCGTTTCATGGCGTCCAGCTTTTCACGGTCGCTGCTTGACTCGAGCTGCTTTGTTATATTCTTCGCCTTGTCGTCCGCCATGTCAAACAACGAGCTCCCGCCCCGTGTCAACGACAAATCCCGGGTGTGCTCAGCTATTGTCTCTTGAATCCTCATTCCAAGCCGCGTTGCATTCTCGCTCAGAGCGTTGAGGTTGATCCCGTCCATCGTTTGGTGTGGACATGCACGTACTAGTAGGTCCTAAGTTGATTGGCATGATCATGATCTCACGTGCCACCAACCTGTTCCATTGTCTTGTGTGGAAGGGTCGGATTAAGAACTTGTCGTTTATGCGTCAGAGTCAGAGTCAGAACTTGCTCAGAACTTCAATTCCATCTGCCAAGAAGGCCTTACTGCTGGAGTTTGTCAATCGCAAATCGGTCGCAGTGAAAACTACTCCGAAAGCCTGGGAACCTAAAAGCAGCGCATCAAGGATCGCAGAAAATCACTCATGCAAGCCGAGTCTATCATTGAATAAAAAGGAGCAAGAGCATCGACTATCTATATCAAGGCTCGAGTGACGCAGGGAATGTTCCGTTCTCTCTCTGTTCGTCCCACTTCGCTATCTAGATATGACAGCATGAATAAGAAATCAGGCTTGTGTCATGATATTGAACACCTACCCATTCGTCTAAAGGGACAACAGTCAGAACACTTAATATAACGAGATAGAAAAGGAACATACTAGGACATAATGAGTTGTAGGCACGCTTAAATTGTTTGCATGGTGCAAAGTCTTCACCCTTGGCAGCGACGCACTTGAAGTAGTCCGTGTAGTTCTGGAAGCTGTTGTAATGTGACGCAATCAGAACACACGCTACACACTAGAAATAAGTCGCTGCTCACCAGTGACGCGTCTGGTTGGTGTTCGGGAAGCGAGCTGTATCGAGTTAGCTGGTGTAAAACATGGAACGAAGAAGAGTAAGACGCACCATCAAAGCCAGCGGTTTGGAGGACGTATTTGCTAGTATTCTGTGAGCTGAAAGTAAGACCGACAAAGATAATGCAGACGAACCTCGAGAGATCAACAGCCTCAGAGTTAGACATTTTTGTGCGATGAATGTCGATGCGGTCTTAGAAACCTCAAGAGTCGGGTTTGGACGGAGTTGTCGATTAGTCAGCATATCGTCCTTTACCGTGACACAACAGTACAGACACTTAATTCCTATTTAAATATCGTCATGGACGCTCTCAAAGCTGAGATTGCACTCAAGCGCAAAGCCGTACAGAATGATGCCGAAACGCGTCCGTCCAAGTATGTGCGTCGCGGTGAACTTGAACGCCTGAAAGAAGAAGAAGAACGGCGAGCACGCGAGGAGAAAGAAAAAGAAAGGGCTGCAGGGCAGGCGGCAGAGAGGGACGCTGCACTAGCGAGAAGCAGGCAGAATAAACTGGTGAGTTCATCTCGTCATCGTCACTGCCAGTAGATTTATGGGCTGGAGAGCAGGCCGACACTTCCTCGCGCTCCACTTCTAACACCCCTTTACCGGAAAGCCGGGACCCAGACTCGACAATCTTAGAGAGTGCATTCAACATTCCAAACAATGAGGCTATCCGCAGACTACGAGCCAAAGGCCAGCCGATCCGACTTTTTGGTGAAAGCGACCGTGACCGGCGTCTGCGTTTGCGTGCTCTTGAACTCATCGAGGAGCGCGGTCATGAGAAAGCTGGCACAAACGACTTTAGGAAGGCACTAGAGGATGTCGAGAGCGTCGAGAGGGAGCTGAGGGCCAAAAACGATAAGGGGAAGAAGAAGGACGACGGAGAAGTGAACAATAGCGCCGGGAGTGTGGCCATGGTGGATTTGGGGCTGCTAAAGACAGATCCGGACAAATTGTACCCCGTCATATACTATGCACTCAAGCGGACGCTCAAGGAATGGGAGGAAGCAATGGATGAACGACCAGGTATGCCTTGCACAAGTGTTAGCTCTATATGTCTGACAGGAGATACAGAAAACGTCAAGCGGACTCATCAGGGAAAATTGGCTGCAGCAACGCAAGTTCAGTCTGCCGAGTATCTAAAGCCACTGTTTAAGACACTTCGTTCACGAGTGAGTCTGCCCTTCCACTTTTCTCGATCATTTCATTCCTGTCGTTGCATATTTGCTCTCTGCCGCTCGTCCAATTTTCCTACATACACATTGTTTGTTGTCATCACAGACTCTCATTTTAAAAGTGGAGCCATCAAGCTGACACTCAATTGTCTTAGAATCTACCGCCGGACATGCTTGTACGCATAGCTGAAATAGTATATTACATGCAAAAGCGACAATACCAAAGAGCGAACGACTCGTACCTTCGTCTGTCCATTGGTAATGCGCCATGGCCGATTGGTGTTACGATGGTAGGGTGGGTATTTATCCTCCATTCTTATCATCACGCTTGTCTCATTTGAACGATTTACTAGTATCCATGAACGTTCCGCACGCGAAAAGATCTCCACGGACCAGGTTGCGCATGTGCTGAATGACGAAGTCAGCAGGAAATACATACAGAGCCTCAAACGGTTGGTCTCGTTTCTTTCGTATCTTTCTTTTGCACTCTTGTTTCATTCCAAAGTATCAACTTAGCTGATATATCCACATAGGCTCTTGACATTCTCTCAGACGAAATACCCACCAGAGGACGTTTCACAGCTTATGGGATAGTTGTGTTTATGCTGCTCTAGTAGGGCGTTTGTGTGTGTTTATCATTTGTACTGGACATTTTTCAAGCTGATTGTATATCTATGTGGTTCATACCATTCACGGCTTAGCACATCCCAGTGCAAGTTCTGCGGTGTCGAAATGCTATCCGTTCCGGTGACCCATGTTCTATCTGGTATACGCTGGTGATCTTTATCGTCAACCCAACCACTATCGCCCCTTGCGCCCTTTCTTCAGTTGCGCCGGCTCTTCGGATTCAGCAAGCGCGTGTCCTGTTTCGCGGATGTGTGTAAATAGCTTCGTGCGGCTCTCAAAGGGTGATTTGCACACATTGCAAACCTAAAGTATGTCAATACGGCAGAGCAATTGCGGAAGGGAGAAGTGCAGACCATGCTGTGCTCTGCCTTGACAACATTGGCGGCTTTCTTTGCTTCTCGGAGTTTTCTTTTTTCCCGCTTTGAAAGCTCGGGCTGGGAAGACGTTACATCCTGAAAATCATCCCTGCTTTCTGTTGCTGTGATGGAGAGTGCTGGTGCATCGTCTATTGGTCTTGTTTGGGGCTTGAACGTTTTCTTCTTGCTTTTTTTGTGCGCGAGTTGGTCATCTTCAGCCGGGAGTTCCTCTGTGGGTGAACCGATTTCATCAGCGTCTCCGTTTTCGAGTACCGGCCCTGGAGGCGTTGGTGGGGGTGGAGGAACGAACTCGCTATCGAAGTCTCCATCTACCTCATTCTTGTCGTTTTCTCCCTCCTCTGGACCATGCCCGAGTGCTTCTTCCTCTTGCCACATCTCCCTTTTCAGTCTCTCGATCTCACGCATGTGCTTCTTGCTACGCTCATGGCTGTCCCATGCAGCTTCGCTACGAAACGTCTTCCCGCATGCGACACACTCCCATTCCTCTGCGTTGCCTTCACCTGCCGCCCATTCGAGGTCAGCATCAGCATCATAATCCATACCACCTGCTCTCTGCCAGGCTTGCTCTACATAAGGCTTGGTGGGTTGGGGGCGTGGTGTTGGTGACCCAGATGTGGGGGCTTTGGCTTGTGATAAGATTTTGTTGGCTTGGGATTGTGTAGCGAGATGAGCTTTGTATCGTGGGTCGCGCTTGCGAATAAAAGTGGCCAGTTGCTGCGCACCAATATTTAGAGCTTTTTCAAGTAAGATGTAACTGTAAGCAATTACTCTGATAGTTTCATTATAGTCCTTTCTCGCCTCATCCCTGGCCTTTTTGTTGTCTCTCTCCATGAGCCTGGAAGATACTCAGCCACATAATGCGACAAGGCACAACCACTCACCGTCGCACTCGGCGATCGGGTGCCTCCGCAAGATTCCACTGTTCCATCCATATGAAATCCTTGAGAGTCGCAAAGTTAATCCACGCATTATAGAAATTGCGTGCGGCAGGCTCATTCGTTGATTTGGGTATGGACCAAGGCCAGGAGGCATCTCCAAAACTGGGATACTCGATCTGAGAGATGAGATTCTCCTCCTGTGCCAAACGTGTAAAGAGATTGCGATAGATTGTGAAGAAGCCCTGATAGTGGGAGTATAAGCAGTGATCATAGTGTATACGTTATTGCGGTTATGGGGGTAACGCATTATACATGGAACGCACATTCTCGCTGTCGTCAAAGTCTGACCAGACGGTAGCATCAAAAAACCGAGCGAGATGTCTGACGGTTAGGCCCCTGTCACGGGCACGGGGAGGTGGGGCGCCTTTTCGAATGTCCTCGAAGACGGCCTCTGCATCAGGTTCTGGTGCAAGAGATGCTTTGTGAGAGTCATACCAGGCTCTTTCCTACTTGCACAGTATAGTCAAGAGCGATACAGAGGAACGCATAAATAGCGTGAACTAGCCTGGTCATCACTCAACACCTGCCGATCCGACATGCGATTAGCCTTCGACTCGTATTCAAGTTGGGGGTGACAACTCGCACCTCGTATGCTTGCTGAATAGCGGCGAATCTTTTGGTAGCACCTTCGACATCATCTTTGTTCTTGTCAGGATGATGGACAAGGGCTAATCTTCGAAAGGCTTTCTTGGGGACAATCAGACCACGGACACTTGATAAGTTAATATGAGCCGTATCATACCTTGATCTCGTCGCTGTTTGCCGATTCCTCGACACCCAACAGCTCATAGTAGTCGGGAACTGCATCTTCAGATTCAGTGTTGCGTCCGGTGGATTCGTGTGCACCCATGAACGTATGAAACTGCTGTTAGTATTACTGCGATCGCGGTACGGGCCAATGCAGATCCCGCAAATTCCGTGCCATAACGCATTAATATTGGAGTTTCAATTGCTCCCGAAGTCACACAGAACAGAACCGCTGTAGAGGATTTTCATTCAACCAGTCGTTCTAACTTCTAAGGAATTTTCCAAGCTATATCACTGGCTCCTCGTTGTTTGCAACATGTCCGACTTCTTCAAATCGTCGTCGCCGTCTAGTTCTCCGTCAGGTGTGCGACGCTCAGTTATGCAATTCTAACTGCTACTCAGCACATACCATCCTCTATAGACATGACTGCAAAAAAAGAAGCCGTGATGAATGGTGTGCGCTCCGAGATTGCCCTAGCCAGCGCGCAGGAGCTTATAAACGTGTGGTCCCTGCTATCGCTACTAGTGCCCACAGTAACAAAGGCTTTTAGAAAACGAACGAAAAATGCTTCGCTAAGTGCGTAACGAAGCCTGGGACCTCCTTGTCTGGCTCAGAGGAGGTGGGTGTACCCATCGAGTTTGCAAGGAAGATGCTGACATTTTCATCTAGACATGCCTGTCTCGATGTCTCGAACGTTACCTGGAAACATGTGAGTCTCCGGCCAAGATACCCTGTCATGCAGCTGCTCAAAGTCTTGCAGTCAATATGATTAGTAGAACCTACAATGCCCGCTTAAGCAGAGAACGGGAGCAGCGGCAACTTAATCAGATATAGTCGGCATACTGTATTCATACCACCCCATTCCATTAATCATGTTTTCATGTTAGTCGTTTATCAATCTCACCTGCTTGTTATCAAGGCGGCTCCACTCTTGACCCTGAAACCACGAGGCTGGCATGGAGGATTTATTACCATCTACTGCGCAAGCTATGGTTCTTTGTGGTTACAAGTAAGATATTAAATAATGATGTATACCAGCGTTCAGTGAAGGAAGATATGCTTCCCGCGAAGCGTGGAATGATGAACCCCGTACTAAAGATGTGGAAGCGAAGCAGTGTAGGGTATTAAAATGTTAAAAATCAACTTGCGAAGCGAAGGTGAATGAAGTTTGTACCGCGAATGAAGGCAAAAAATTATTGGGCAACCCGTGCGAAGTAGCGCAAAGGTCCAGGGGGTTACAGTTTTTGATCAAAAGGTTCCTCTCAGATTCATATGGTAAACCAGGTATTGCGAGTTAATGAGGCTCAGCCCCGTGTGCTGTAGTCATTTGTGGGAGGATAAAATGGAGTTGTCAACAACGGTGGTGAAGGGGAAACGAATGGCGTCTGGGTAGAGGAACTAGGGGTTGGTCCATTGCTAGAATACGGAGAAGCCATCGACATTGTGCCATCATACATATGATGCACCGGTGCGGATGAATAGGAATGCGGGGGGATACTATGGGTATCTGTTGGACCGTAGTCGACTGGGGATTGAGATTGTTGCGATGCACTGTGCGATGACACGGAGTTCGCGTATTCCGAGAACATGGGTGAATGAGACGATAAGTGGATGGATGGATGATTACGACTGGAATATGGTGAGAAGGATGAAGCATACGGCGCCGAGTGTGGCCCTGGGGTTGGATTGACAGGGAGGTCCACAGCGAGAGACTGATGACTAGGGCGATGCAGATGACTCAATTGCATGGTACCACCCGAAAAAGATCTTCTCCTCATGTGAACAGGACCTTCTGCCCTTCTAGAGTCGCTGACATCTCCACCGTACGGGTATGCAGGCCCTGTTAAAACTGCCATGGGAGGTTGGGGGACCTCCATGAGAGGTGGTGGTGGCTCCTGAGAGTAATAGGATGGTGAATGAAGACGAATATCCGACCCAGAAGCATGGGCGTTCAGGTGGCGCAGAAGGTGTGCAAGCTGTACCGCTGAACCTATTAGGTCATGACGCAGGATCTTAGTGGCTTGTTGTCCTTCCGTCCAATCCGCACATTTTTTCCACTGCCGAGTAGGCCCGGGGCTCGAGAAGGATTCGAGGTAAAAAGTTGGCGGTTGTGAAAGGATAAATGAAGCCAGTCCTGACCCTGGCGCCGCGTTTGTGAATTCTGTATGAACGATAATGTCGAAAGGAATTTCCATCTTAAAGCCATAACCCGCTGAGTGGATGAACCATGTCAAGCACCGCTTGCCGTCACACAGGTAAGCCACGAGGTCGTGCTTCCCTACGGCGGTTGCAATACGACGCCACGTCCCTATAGACAAATCATTGCACGGAATGATAGTCACCGCTGGTAGCAAAGACGCCATAAGTAAAGAAACCAGGCTCCAAAAGTTTGGAGACTTACGTTCGTCTTCATGTATGAGGCTATGTAACTCTGCTTCATATCCGGTCGCCAATTCTGGAGGGGTATCCGGTGGGGTTTCAGCGCCGTCCCCTCGGCCCTTCTTGCCATCTTGCAGTTTGGCCTTTGCACGTCTGAGGGACCGTCATCAGCGGTGCTTGCGTGCTACATAGAATTTACGGACCTGTTTTGGAACCATATTTGTGTTTGTCGTTCCTGCATGCCCAATAAATCACTGATTTCTTTCCTCCTCGCTGCAGTGGGACTTCTGTCCATCGAAAAGAAGCGTTCCAAATGGATAAGTTGTTCTGGAGTGACACGTGAACGCTTCCGCTTCTCTCTTTCCCACTTGGCACCTACGCCGTTGATGGACTTTGACCTCTGTGGACCAGAAGATGGGACTTTGGTAGAGTCTGCCTCGTTGCTGTCCGATAACGACGCGGAGCTGGGTCGGACAGCCCCAGCATTGACCGGAGACTGAGCTGACGAACTAACGGGAGAAGGCGAACAATCTGACGCAGCATGAGGATTTTCGCAGTGTAAAGGATGCCTGGGCAGCTCATCCTGGCCAACATATCCTGCACGTGCCATGGGCATCCAGAGACGAACGCACAAGATGCGCTCTGGAGTACAGGTTTCGTACTCAGTTTCCAAGTTCAGCAGCAGTGGTAGGAAGCAAAAAGCAGACGATCGTAGCAAGGGAGGGTATCCCTTTTACTTGTTTATTTGAGCGGCTTTTGGTGCAGTCGTAAAAACCAATCGATTGCCCGTATGTCAAGTTGTTGAGTTGAATAAGACGCGGTTCAGGTCCTTGTAAGGACAAGATAGCCAGAAAAGGTCGAAGAGGTGGCAGGCCAATCGTACGCCAGATCAGACGATCACGCAGCCTACTCAAAAGGCAAGTCAGGAAGGAGAATGATGGGTCGCGCAGGAAGATTCACGCAAGGAAGGAGAGAGGAAGGTACGAATCAAAGCCAAAATAAGGGAACTCACCGGATCGGGGTACCAACCAAGGAACCGTAGTTGGGGGAGATGTCTACTTCCGCGCTGCGACGTACGCATCCACAAAAAATTGACGTTCCTCTTGAGCAAGTTTGAACCAGCAAGATAAACTTGAACACGGTGCCCAGAGTGTTATAAAGTTTGATGTTGCTCCAAACGAGCGGAATCCTTGGGTAGGGTCATGTCCGTATTATGCTGTAATCCTGCATGCAATGATGACTAGTTTGGAATGATAAGATCTGTCGGATTCGGGTAGCTGGCTGAGTTGAATCTTTGATGGGTCCCAGGAACTGCTACCATTGGCGGGGAGATACGCATGTTTGTACGCTGTCTGCCAAGCGAGCAAAGCTTACTTACCGCACCCGAAGCAGCCGCATCACGATCTAATGTGCTGGCAGTTGAACTCAACTTCTGAAACAAACTGATGTGAATGTGTGCGGCTGAAGAAAAAAAGTTGCGGCACCGGGAGTTGCTATGCAGTTCGGAACAAATGATCAACATGAGAACTAGCCTTTTTCGCAAATTACATTCTACGTCTCTCGAAATCGCGGACGGTTCCGGGCTTAAAAAACGCTGCCATGCAGGGGTCCTGCATGAATCGTTGTGTATACCGTGTTGTCATGTTTTGCAGAAAACATTTTTAAAGTAAAGGGATCGGACATGTCAACGTTCAGGCTGTGCTAGCCTGTGATCCGTGACGTTCTCTCCCGAAGAAGCCGATAGTCTGGTTTAACCGGCTATCATGGGACCCTGGACTAGGAGTCTAACAGCTAACCGTGCATGTTGCCCACCGCCAGCGATATGTAGGAAGGGATACGTACTTACCGTCACAGTACCGTATAGGGACCCTGCTTTGACCAGTGATGTGTAACCACGAGTGACATCTCAGATCGAGCCAGGCGGGCGCTGATAGGCGCTGATTGACCCGAAAATCATCCGAATAAAACGTAGCCATTCACATAATAGTAACATTCTCGCTACGCTGTCATCTCGTCATGCGTACTGATCACCAAGATATGTACATCATAATTGCTATCGCTCAAGGTCGTTGTATAGCATGTTGGTATACTCACACTTGCCTTAAAATAAAAATAGGCCATTTCCTAGCAATAAAATACTGATACTTACGCAAAGACTGCAGAGCAATGTGACAACAAAAGCGTTCAGTACTTACACACCCCACCTAGCGCGGAGTCATAGGACTTGAAGCAAGAAGCACGAGAACCGAAAAAGAACTGGACGTATCTCACCCAGCCGCAACTAATATCGCGGTCGCTTGGCGTCCCTGTCATCATACCCACCAGGTCCTTCTCGTTTGAGGTCTCCACGGAATCCGCCTCTACCTGGACCGAAGCCGCCCCCTGGTGGTCCATAGCTTTGTTGTGGAGGACCGCCAAAGCCCCCGGGACCACCAGGAGCTTGAGCACCTGGAGGGCCGAAGCCATTAGCAGGAGCATCACCGCCAAATCCACCTCCGTGGAAACCAACGCCCCCGCCTCGACCACCCCTGAGAGAGAGTAAGTCACAAATAAAGATTATGTTTAATGTTTGAACTAACCTGTAGCCATCGTCACGTCCACCTCGAAAGCCACCTCCGCCTCCGCCTCGGAAACCACCCCGGTCTCCAAAACCACCACCCCGGTCTCCAAAGCCGCCGCCGCCGCCTCCTCCTCTAAATCCGCCGCCGCGACCGCCGCGAAATCCGCCTCGGTCGCCGAATCCTCCACCCCTCCCCCCACCCCCACCTCCTGCAAAACCGCCTCGTCCACCGGAAACTCTCGGAGGGGGTAATACAGGTTGTTCGACTGGTTTCGGGCGTCCGCCAAGACCTCCACCGAGACGACGGGGTTTCCACCCTCTTACAGTCCGGCCACGTTCGACATCGACAAGTATGCGTTTGCCCATGATATGTAAACCATCAGATTCCTTGTAAGCCGCTAAAAAGAGCTCAGTACAAATGAAAGAAACAACACTTTTACCATCATTACCTTTCATATCTCGTTCGCGTTCATAGACAATGAATGCGTAGCCTCTGCACCGGCCTTTCTGGTCCCGCACTAGTCTTACCCGTTCAATGGTGCCAAAACTCTCGAATTCGCGTCGAAGGTCACTTTCGGTTGCGTTTTTATTCTGCACGAAAAGGTGAGCGAAACGCACAAATTTACTGTGACAATGGAGCTAACCAGACGTGATATGAAGAGTGTCTTATATGGGTCTCCAATAGCTTCTGCATCATCCGCAGGCTTATCTAGAAATAGGATGAAAAGTACTTAGCGGACCTATATCACGTCCGACGAAAATAACCACTTACAGGTCTCCTTTGCGATCTTGAACTCTTCTGTCTTTTTCTTTTTGCGTTCCTCTCTCCGAATTTGCCGTTTGGTTTCTTCGGCCAGTGTAAACGCGGGTTCCTCGCCTTCTTCCATCCCGTCTCCAACTTCGCCATTCCCTGCGATCAATGTTGCAGTTGAGGCCTCCCTGAGTCGCGCTAGGATACTGGCAACACCATCAACATTTTTGGAAGTTACACGGTGGATGTCTTTGCCAACTGGTCGTGCATAAGGAAGAGACGGTCGAGGTGCAAATAGTTTTAGAAGATTTGGTGGGAGGAGATGTGTGCCAGGCATGGCAAGGTATTACGATGGAGCCTTGCGACGATGAGGCGTAATTACAAGGGCTCACTAAGCTGCTGTACAACGCACCTCACAGTGAACTTTTTAGAAACGTGTAACGAGTCGTTGTGTGAGAAGGCGTTCAAACTCCGCTAACTGAAACCTTGGTCTGTGCGCTGGTGCAGGTGAGTTGGTCGCCGCTATCCATAACAGCGAGCTCATGCAAAAACCACTGCTCTGTATTCAGAAATGAGAAAAATACATGCTTTTCAGTCATGTAGCAAAAGTTTCATTGCCCGCACATCGAGTGCATCACGCTCTCTCGCTAGCCAAAAGTTCCTGGCCTCCGCGGCTTTCAGTAGACCGTACACCGTGTCTTCTGCACGTCGAGATTTTACCTCCTTCTTTTGCCACAATCAACAGTGGTCCGCTCGCAGTGATGGGCTAAAGCCTTCTGATGTAACTCGTGTTCGGGGCATTGCACATGCAGTTGTAGAACCAGATACAGCTCATGTCGCCCCCGCAGGCTTCAAAGAAGTCGAAGTACTCACCCCGAGACGCCTATTCAAGATTTACGCACAGCTTGCCAAGTCACGCCTGACCTTCTTGGTTGTCTTGACCGCAATGTCAGGGGTCGCTCTCTCACCACTTCCTGCAACAGTCCCGATTCTTCTCTCCACAGCTGTCGGCACGGCCCTATGTTCGGCTTCGGCGAATACTTTGAATCAACTCCAAGAGATACCTTATGATGCTCAAATGGCTCGCACCCGCCAAAGGCCGTTGGTTCGCAGAGCTATATCCCCTTTGCATGCTGCAGGGTTTGCCGCTGTAACAGGAGTAGCAGGTCCTGCAGTACTGTGGTTCATGGCGAGCCCAATTACAGCATGTCTTGGCGTAGCCAACATTGTACTTTATGCAGCGGCATACACTTGGTTGAAACGTAAAAGCGTATCCAACACCTGGGTGGGCGCAGTCGTTGGTGGAATCCCGCCGGTTATGGGTTGGACGGCCTGTGGTGGAAAAATACTCCCATCTGCAGATTACCCGATTCACCTTTTCCTTCCTTCGTTCCTCACAGAGACGCCATTAGACATGTCCATGATCGATAACCCCCTTGGCGCGTTCGCACTATTCATGCTTCTCTACAGTTGGCAGTTCCCTCACTTCAACTCGTTATCGCATTTTATTCGAGGTTCCTACGCTCAAGCAGGCTACAAGATGCTATGCGTGCTGAACCCACAAAAAAATGCTCTCGTGGCTCTCCGCCACTCTTTACTCCTTGTCCCTATTTGTTCTATCTTGTTCCCACTGTCAGGATTGACTACATGGGCCTTTGCTCTCACAAGCTTAGTTCCGAACGCAATTTGCATTCGTGGTTCTTGGGCCTGGTGGCGGCGTTGTGGAGAAAAGGAAGCAAGGATATCGTTCCAAAATTACCTGTGGTATCTGCCGGTGATGCTGGCTCTGATGATGGTTCACAAGCAAGGGCTAGAATGGAGACGTTGGGTGGGAATGCAAGACGAGGTGCCGTCGGACGGAGCAGATATACCAAAGCCATAAGCATAGGCTGTCCAATAAATCTTGATATATTATGCCTACAGCGACTGCAAACTTGCGCACTCGTCAGATGAAACCTTTCAACTCATCTACTTGCCCAAGGGCTCAGAATGTCCGGACTCCGCTGTGCCGCCGAGCTATAGAACTTTACACGTGGCCGAGCCACAACTCGTCCGCGGCTTCAAGCCCCTGTCTATGACAACACTCTACTTGTTCTTTCTCTCCTCTCTATGCCCCTCATTATCAATCCCCAGCACAACTATGCTCACTCCTTCCTCAGCAAAAAATCAGCGTACATGAATTGTTGCACGCCGTATTGTAATATGCGGATTATACTGACTTTTCTTGTGTGGCCTGGTGCGTAGTCCGCACTTTCAGACCGCTTCTGTGTAATTACGGTGGCTTTTAGATCTGACAGCGAGCCCCATTACATGGAGGTAATAATGAGCTGCGTTGTTTCACCTTCTACTTTGCAAACCACACATCTGACGGCCATTAAGTGAGTCAATGATCAAGAGCACCACAGATGTGCTTCCAGACGCTTAGACATCTATTCCCGCGACGCTCAGGGTGCCCCGTACTCAAGGGAAGAAGTGGCACATAGTCTTCCACCATAGATTTAGAACGACTCGGACCGTCCCCCAACTATTGGGTCCCGTCCTTACAGCTGATCATTTCGCAGTATATCGTACCTGCCACGATCCAGATAATTTAAATCGAGAATTCCAATTTCAAACAGTTTCATGCCGGCGAAATGTCATCGTGGGCGGGTCAAGAGAGCCGGAGACGCGATTCTGTTGTGAGGAAACTGAAGAAGTTCGTACTTTCTGAGCCAAGTATCGCGGAGGAGAAGCGGGGACGTCAAGGTTGATCTGCATTAGCTTCTGAGACGATCTGCTCGTTGATCTACTCATATAAGCAATGCCAGCTATGATTGAACGTAGAAGTCTTCATTCGTGTACTGAATTTACTTGCAATGGGTGAAAGTGTAAGGTGATCGCCCGTGCTAAAAATAAATGTGCGAACAAGCGCGCGTGGACGAGGCCTGTGTATTTGTAGGATCGGATGGAGCACCGGAACTGTGCAGACGCCAAATATACGTCGTACAATTAAATCATGGTATATTGCACCTAGTACAATGTTATGATGATCAGAGTCAATCAGGGGAATAAATGACTGTCGAAAACCTTGCTACACCGCGATTTTTGGCTTTGTCCGTGCAGCTTCTCGTTTTATCCTCAATGCCTCCAACCTACTTTTCATTACACTGACTTTCATGTCCGCCTCTTCCTGCGCCCTCTCCTCATTTAATAAGCGGTCCATGATCATTTCCTTTTCATCCTGATCCTTCCTCCGCCTTTCCTCGTCCGGGTCTAATTTAGCCTCAGTTTCTGAAGGATCCTTCTCACCCTGCAGGGGCGGGAAACCTTCTGCCACGTCAGAAACGAGATCCGGTTCCGCAAATACAGTCGCCCGGTCGTATGTCTCGTGTGCATCAGGCGCATTAATCACCGTTTGTTGGAACTTAATCCACTCTTGGTCAAGCTCTGGTTGAGTGACGGCAACAGTATGTGGCCCCGACTCCTTCGCGGGAGCAACTGTAGATAGGTTGATATCTTCGTCATCCGAATCATCTGAAAGGGGTGGCGGTGGTGCTTTTGACGAGTCAGAGAAGAAGTCTGATGGAAACGCGCTAGAACGAGCAGTTGAGGTAGCAGGCTCTGTTTTCTGCTTCTTGGTTGCATCTCCGCCAGGGGAATCTTCGTCTGCCTTTCGTTTAGTGGCTTTAGCCTCCTGTGCAGCCTGTTGCCGTTCCTTAGCCCTCTCCTCTTCTTTGGCGCGAGACACGTTCGTGCGGTGTGCTTTGCTACCGAGATGACCGTCCCAAGCAGATGCATGCTTGATATTCGTTCCGCAAACAGAGCATCGCAATTGTCCGGTTGTCGTATAAGATGCAAGTGGATGGGTTACACGTGTTTCCTGGCGTTTGGCTTTAAGCAGGGCACGGACGTCTGTCATGGTAGACTGTAGAGAGCGGAACAGAGTTGTTGGTTATGTCAGCATACCAGTTTAGGCAACTTCGAATATGAACTAGTTGCGAACTTGCTTCAATATGCAGGCAATTGGCTGGGTACTTTGGATTTCTACAATCCTGTTTACGAGTTTCTATGAGGATGATCCGTCGCGATCGCGTGATTGCACAGTATGATGTTCATGTCAGGTGACTGACAGATTATCCCAACAGCACCATGACCCTCTTCGCAAGGTAATGTTTTATTTGGCCACATAAGCTCGGGTACCTAAGTACCTCAATGGCTCAACGCTCAGCTACCAACTAAGCAAGCCAGGAATCAAAACAAAGCTCGCAGGCTATGTGGAAAAAGGTATGAATAACTATTGAGTGACAAATATGTAACTCAGTCTAGCGAGTAGAGGCGAGCGACGGAACGAGGAGAGGGCTAGATTAACAAATGTATATCTCAGTCTTTGGGAAAGAACTCCAGACAACGAAGTAAGTACCTAGGATAACAAATGTATCTACGGCTTCGTTAGCGTGAAGTACAATAGCAAATAATAATAGTGCTTACATCTCAGTCTTTGGGAAAGAACTGAGATGTCTGAGCGTTTTGCTTGTGGCTTTTAGGTAGAGGCATATATAACAGTGAAACGAAATAAATGAGATACGCCTCGGCCGATGTCATTCGTCGCTTTGTGGCATGCCTCATTGCGCTCGTAGAGCCTCCCGATACCTCTACGTCCAACACTCGGTTAGCATTGAGAACTTCGTTTGCATTCTCCCTAAATATGACCTACATAGCCGAATGCTACGCACATGCCATGCCAGTGGCGCAGAGGGAAGAACTCGACTGCTTTGCTGTGCAGAAGAGGCCATGCGATCTACATAATTATTAGCTAGACATTCTGGTGTGAGACCGCCTGTGTGAGTAGCAGTCTAGAAGAGCGAAGGCGAAGGCGATGGAGGAGGAGGGATAATAACCCAGGGACCCTTTCCAGTACAACGAACGTGCCGACCCAGTGCTCCATATGTGGGGCAGAACACCTGGAAGCACATCCAGAACCAAGTGCACAGTTTGTCATGCAGTACACCTGCAGATGAGTCCCCGAGCAAAAAGATCACCCGGCTGTCAGGTGTTGCAGGTCACCATCAGCTGTTTTCGTGATCGCAGTATGAATCTAATGAGCTGCACCCTCCGGTAATTCTGATTGCAGGTCTGTGTGAGTATTAAAGCTGCGGAGTAACTAAGGTCGACGCATTAATTCTTACTCATATTTGGAGATGATGAGGCGACGCGGTAGTCCTCAGCCTGTATGCGTCGCAAAGGGCGAGCAATAGCAAGTGTGCCATCGCGTGAACCGAGCATATTGATAACGCCGCAAAGGCAAGACGCTTGAGCCATGATGATAACGCTGGGAGATGGCGTTGTAGGGGGTGAATGTGACTCAAAATAGAACCCTGAGTGAGAATGACGTGAAGCCATGTTCTGTTAATGTCGGCGGAGCTACTCTCGGAAACGACGAGGCAAGCGGTGGTGACCCATTTACTAGAATAAGCAAGATGCCGACATGACTTTGAAGCGAACTAGACTGATCAGTGGGAGGGTATAGTATCATGGAGTGTCTGGTGCGCCCAGGGAAGGTGCCGCCGAGCGAGAACAAAGGACCGGCGACAAAGTAATTGTGCCAACGGGTAGCGACAACTTTTGAGGTCGCGCTGCGGAGGCATTCTACTGTTAATACTACTAGGAAATTTGAAACCGAACTTCGAGTGCAATCGGAAGGAAAGCAATCTAGGGAACCGAAGGTAATAATGATGCAATGTGGGCGATGCCAAGGTCCAGTTTTCGGCCCTGTGATACTATGCTGGAATGCGAGTCGTTGTCTGATCTGTTTCGCCGTGCGGCCGTACTAGCGCTGTACAGTCGATGTGACAGGCGCGTTGGGAGATCAGGCCTCCTAAGGAAGTTGAAACAATGACAATTCAGTCAACCATTGTTGTCGGCTGCCTGATATACTGGAACTCAGTTGTACACCTTCAAAGCTCGTAGGACTCTGGTGTTGTCACAGATCGTAACACGCTGACCAATCTTATAATCTTTCAGTTGCGAAGCTTAAGCTTCAGCTTCAGGTAGCAAACTTGAAGGCGGCGCATATGTTATTCAACTTATTGCCCTTCCTCGCTCTGCCTGTGACGTGGTCTATGAGCGCGATCTCGGCCCGAGAAAACCCGCTAATTTAATGAACTTCGAAGTCTCGGCACCTACGTAACGTCCTCATCGTGCAAGAGCCTCAGTATAAAGACGACCCATCGGATCGTGATTTTGGTCATGACCCATCCTGCTCCTTCAAATAGGATCTCATAGTTGCACTCTAAACTTGCACCAGAACTGAGGAGATGTCCCTCACGCCGCGATTTATGACGTGGAGTGCCCACTTCATCACGCTCATTGTTCCAATTGTCTCGGCAGTAGAGGTCACAATCCCTCTTACTGCGCCCTCGGGGGCAGCATCACTTATGGGGAACCTCGTTTCGCTTTCCATCGAGCAAGATAGATGGATCGATTGGGCAGGGACGACAGAACCGAATACATTCTTTAACAACGTCCTTGATAATTTTATCCAAATCACGAATACTCCTCCCTTTGTGAGAATAGGTGCTGACTCGGAAGACCACACCGATTTCAGCTATGATGTCGAGGTAAATTTCTTTTCACGTTGAATTGATTCGTTTCTTTAACTGTGGTGCTTAGTACGAAGAAGATATTTTCCCTCCTTCGAGCGCAATCAAGCCATACCCAGAAGCTACTAATATCACTGTTGGCCAAGGCTTCTATAATATCATCTCCAATCTTCCAAATGGTAATCTACTTTTCCAGGGACACTCGAGCGACTAACTTGCTTTATTTTCAGGGACGCAAGTTCACTGGGGCGTGAACTTCAGGGAATACAACCTCACGGCAGTCTATCTCGAAACTGTTGCGCTCATGAACGCATTTTCTTCTCCTGCCGTCATAGAGAAATACATCACTCTGAAGTTCATCGAAATCGGCAACGAGGCTGATCTCTACTCCAGGAATAAGGGCCGTAACAGCAGCTGGAATGTGCAAGAATATGTGTCTCAGTATGTTCATGGCAATGATGTCCTCATTAGTGCTGACCAGTATGAAGGTGGGAGGAATTGGCATATAACGTATCGATAACAGCCAACCTCTCCGAGTGTTCATACACAAAATTAATTGGAGCCGCTTTCGCTGAGTCTTCTCACAACAATCTCAGTGGTTTTTCTCCGCAAGCTATATTCAATCTGGGCATCCTTGAATCTCCTGCAGGTCAACTAATCGAGACGTATGTCAAACACAACCTCAGAAACTGGATAGCGTGCTGAATCCCGTGGTTAGCATTTCGCAGCACCATTACAGTGGCTCATTCTGTACTGGCGGTGGAGCTGTGCTGCAGGATTTAATGACCAAGAGCTATATCCGTGGCAATATATCCATGTTTAGCCCTGATATTGAAGCAACCTTGGCCGAGGGGCTGGACTACATCCTCGGGGAGACAAACAGTAAGTTATTGTTTGAGAATTGTTAGGCAGCGCTAGACTTACCAACTTGCTCACAGGTATGAGTTGCCACGGTGCACCCAGTAAAGTCGACAACATGAACAAAAGTCGCAGTCACTTACATATGACCGTCCTTTTTACCAGATGTCAGCAATACAGCCGGCGCCGCCCTCTGGTTACTTGACTACACTCTGTATGCCACACAAGTCGGTATCAGTCGCCTACACTTCCACGACGGCATTGGCTACAAGTATAATTTGGTCAGTACTCATCTGGGTCAATGTGGCGTCACTCAATCCTCTTGTGCACAGATCCAGCCCATAACGCTTAACTACTCAATCCTCGACGGTTCCCCAATTGCACCGCTAGCACCGCATGTACAACCGGCATACTACGCAGCCATCATCGCCGCAGAGGCTATCGGATCATCTGGGACCACGCAGGCAGTCGAAATCCCCATCGACGAGGATAATGTGTCAGGCTACGCATTTTATGAGCATGGCATCCTCACAAAAGCCGTCTTCATAAACTTGGTCGCATACTTTTCCGGTGCTGGCGTAAGGAACTCGGCTCACATTGATTTCTCCTTCACGGGTCCCGGATATGGTCCTGATATTATGAGTGTGAAGACGCTGGAAATTGGGTATGAACTAATTTCATAATCACTGCGGCATGGGTGCTAAAGCTATGCATAGGTATGCCTCTGATACGGCTAATCTGACCTGGGGAGGTCAGACGTACGAGACTAGCGACGGTAGAGTTAGTGGGTCCCTGACTGTCGACGTCTTACCTGTCTGCTCTGGAGTTGACTTGCAAGAGACGGAAGCAATCCTCGTTACGTTTCTTTGACAGAGATGATTTAACATACAAATAGTAATTCTAATGCACAGGACAATTCGTAGTTGCGTCTTGACGCAGAGCTTTCCATTGGTTGGCGCGTTCAAATGAGAGAAATGCCGCGTGCAGTGGTCGCAGTTTCGACCGCATACTTCTGAGACGAGCACCCTTCAGTGGTCAGGGTATACTGACGGAGATTCCGGTAAATGTCCCCGTTGCATATATGCTGATTCAGAGAAGTAAATTTCAAGCTCAAACTAGTTGTGTGGCGGCGGAGGGCCGTGTGAAGAGGCTATTCATATGTTCTTCATCAAGTATTGCGAAGGAGAGGAATTGATCTGCATTCTCTAGAGTGTGCGAACGAGCGCACGCGGGGCAAGGCGCATAGATTAGGTTATCATAGCACATCGTCGGATGGAGCATTTGATTTAAATCATGAGAACCTTGTGTGTAGTGTTAATCCCTGAATTATACCCCTCAAAGAATTATTTTGCGCTTGCAATATAATATGCTCGACCTGCCTAGGGGCACTGGCAAGAAACTGGAGTTCTCATGGAATGGCAGTTTCATAAGTTCGACGTAGTACTCCGCAAACTGTATACTACTATGCAATTATAATTAAGTCGATGTGTTTGCCGGAGATGCGTTCGTGGTTAAATCTTTTATAGATTGACAGCTATCCCGAGTACTTCCGCAAGGATGGGCAGCCCCGTGTTGCATCTGAATGCAATTAAATAAATGAGCCAGTAACTCAGCTATACTAGCGCTAGCCTGCAGAGGACAAACATCGCTTCCCATAGCGAACTCTAACTTTCAGTAACGATCTGATCATGCAACCGTCGCGGTTTGCTTGCAGTGTCTGTCGTTAAGACTAGGAAGACCGGACGAATCTGAACGAGCGCAATTCTAGGAAACGCTTGCACCAGAACTTTCTCCTCTTTCCTAGGACGTCTGATTTTGGGATCAACTTGTTTGTATACGAGACAATATATGATACAATATCGCGACTGATACCATACAGGGATACTCTTCATGTTATAGGGGTTGTCAAGGTGTGATATAAAAATGACCCGTGCTTCACAGCTACAATATCTCCAGCGTCCTGACGTCCCTCAAGTCATCGACAGAAGCCTTGTTCCTGAGTTGTGCGATGATCTCATAATTTGAAGCGATTCTCTTATACTCCCCACCAGTCTGTTGCGCTAGCAACAGTGCGCCAAAAGGATGGGCAAGGCGAACCAGCAGCCTCAACCCTTTGGTAACCAGCTCATCATCTCCAAGCTCATCAAGCGAATCGTCCACGCTCTCAGACTCGTCCACGCTCTCAGACTCGTCCACGCTCTCCGACTCGTCCACGCTTTCTGACTCGTCCACGCTCTCCGACTCGTCTGTAAAATCGACCAACTCGAGATCATACCGATTCCACGGACGGACGAGCACGAACTTCTGCTGAGTACGATGCGAGAATTCAACTAGCTTGTCTTCTGTTCTGACCAGTAGGTCTTGTAGCCCGTTTGCCTTCACGTCATAAGTGAAACATCTGGCCCCAACTTGACCAGACATCCGCTTGACATCTGTGAGGGGAAATACGATACAAGGCAATTGCAGTCTGGCAGTTGCAAAACGAGGAACGTTGAGCTTCTCAAGAGTGGTATACAACCCTGAAGCCGACTCCACGGCCCGAATATTGTTTCGCAGCGCGGACACCGATATCTGCATGTCGTGTTCAGATGGAGGAGGTGGCGCGCATGGTTGAGCATTGTATGAGGAAATCGTGGCTGGCAGACAACTATTGAAGTTGGATGATTGTCCCACCCAGTGAAGGAGGGTGATGTCACCCGAATGGGCTATGATCTCCTGCAAGAGTCGTCCTAGTGCCTTGTGCCTTTTCTCTCCATAGTTAATACCAATAGTGACATCAAAGATGCCAAACAAAGAGTAGGCGATGTCTTCCTCCCTCGTGGTGTCACGGTTTGACGCCCATCGAAGTTTCTCTCGCGCATCTCTTGTCCCTGGACGAAAGTCGACGAGCGACCGCGCATTTATGCCAGTTGAATGCTCCAACTCCCTCATGATGCGGATAGACTCCTTGTGGTTGCTTGAGCGTCTGTCGAGATATAGGGTCCAATTTGCTTGATAGAAGAGAACAATTCTGGGAGCGAGGAACTCTTGGACGGTCCATCCCCGGGTGTTCCATATGCTGTTGGCGAGCGTGCCAGACGAAGGAGAAACATCCGATAGGTAGATGATGGTGAGCGCTGAATAGCAATACCAGGTGAACATGGAGTTGACTGATACTCCGAGCTCCACATTGTTGTTCTGATCGATGCAGCATGTGTCACTCCACGCCCAACGATGCCCCGCATCGCGTGCGACTTTGCAGAACTTCTGCAACTTCCTCACGGTTCCGACCGAATCCAAGTCATATATGTTCCTGCCCTGAACGTCGTGCAGTAGCGGCTCCTCGGCTCCCCACTTATGGGACAACATCACCCAACTGAAGTACTTCGCGACCGCTTCTTCGATGGGCTCCGTTTGGAGGGGCACATGCCTATCTGATGAATCAAAAAGCTCTTCGCACTCTGTGCTATCCATAAAGTCGCCGATCTGTGCATCCCGATCACATACATTCCCAGTAATGGTGTTGATTAGACGAAGTGGAGCATTTTCCATTTGGGCATGAAAGGCTCGCCGAATAGCACCTTCTACTTCGGGTGGACTGCCGTATTGCTGGTGTAGCTCTGCAAAAATATAAGTCATCTTCAAGTCGGCGCTTGAGTTATTTGGGGCTTACGTCGTATCTGTGGGTCGGGTGCATCATCATAATGATGTGCTCCATGAAGTGCTGTACTCTTTAGTTGGTATCCAAGACAAGACGAAGGGTTGAGCTTGATGACCTACGAATATCATCATGAATATTAAAACAATGACGGACATCGTCCGCACCTTTTCTGCGTCCAAAAGTGCCTCCGTGTAAAGATTTTGGCCCAACTTCACCTTACTGCGATGCGCAAAGTATGAGGAATCCGTCCCGAGTGTTGTAGAATGTGTGTTCTCGATGGACCAGAGCTGAAGATTCCCATCATCGTCCCCACTCGCGAGCAGTTCTCCACTGAGAGAAATTGCGACGCAGGAAACACACGTGTGTTTGAGTGGCTGTCCTATCTGCTTGTGTGACTTGGTGCTCCACAGCTGCACAGTCTCATCGTCCGAGGCGGTTGCAATGAAGGAACCATCAGAAGAGATGGCAAGTGAGTTGATGCAGTCGGTGTGACTGGTGCAAGGTTTGCCAATCTGAGTCCAATTCGACGAGTTCCAAAACTTGACTGTTTGGTCGTCTGATGCAGAGACAAGTTGTTGGCCGTCGGGCGACCACACAACGCTTTGAACCTGATCGTCGTGAGCATGGATCCTGTGAAGAAGTTCGGCATCATCGGTGCGCCAAACCCGAATTTTGCACCGTGTTCCGGATGCTAATTTTAGTCCATCTGGGCTGAAGGCGACACAATTCACCCAACCCCCATCCTGGAGTATTGAGAGGACAGCGCGAGTCTCTGCATCCCATATAATAATACGTTTATCCTGTGACCCACTTGCGAGTCTCTTGCCATCGGGGGAGAAGCATACCGAGGACACCCGGTCTCTATGCTTTACCAGCGGTTTGAATATCATCCGCTTGCTATCGACGTCCCAGATGATGATGGCTCCATCTTCTCCACCACTAGCAATTCGTCTATCGTCTGGCGATACAGCGACTGAACACACATAGTCACTGTGTCCCTTGAATGGCCCTCCCACCAAAGCTCCTTTCTCTACGTCGCAGATTCTCAGGGTTTTACTCTCTGAAGCAGTGACGATCCGTCGACCGTCTTTGAAGAATGCGACTGCCGACACTTTCTTCATGTGCACTTGTATTGTGTGTGTTGGCGCTGGCTGGGTTGTCTGCGCCGCTCTATGGCGCCGCAATCTCGCTCTATGGCGCCGCAATCCTGACATATCGCTAAACAGGGAGATGGACGGTCAGTGGCGTCTGAAGTTGACGAGGCGCGTACTCTGGTGAAGTCGTCGATCTTATGTGCAGTGAGAGGTCATGAGCAGAATTGGATGTCTGCCCATAACCCAGTTCATGCAGGCTCTTTATATATCGTTTACTCCACACCACGTTGCTACGATTTCGCTCCTCCCATCCGAGTCAGCCCCTGTCGAAAAACGCCCGTCATAGTCAATTCCTTCATTCTGTTCACAACAATGATTATACCTCTATATTCTCCCGTAGAATTATCATAGAAGAAATACCCTTCTTGTCGTATACCCCGAAATTTTAGTTCCTAACAAGCGTACCACTTCGTCTCTCAAGTAGATTACTCACAGGGCCTGGGCTCTGCCAAAGTCAATCAATATCATGAGTTCATTCGAAACAAATCTCACGCTGGATATCCGGAACCACACATGTAGTCGAAAATGTGGTGGACGAGAGCGATGGGTCAGGCTATCGTGCATCATGTCTCTAGCATCGCAACCTCTCAAAAGCTGTCTTTATAAACACAATCACGTACTTTTCCAGCAGTGGTGCGAAGAACTCGCC
Organism: Suillus americanus; assembly: GCA_016695465.1. NCBI lineage: Eukaryota > Fungi > Basidiomycota > Agaricomycetes > Boletales > Suillaceae > Suillus > Suillus americanus. Next base: position 148,572 of record MU177936.1, on the reverse strand, counting down.
TCAATGATCTTTCATTCACTGGTCTGGTGCTGCAGCGCTGAAAATTGGGTATGAGCTTTTTTATATATGGTCAGGGCTCGTTACGTTACTTGAACATGGATGGTTTAGCATGCTACAGTCATTCTAATACTTACATGGCCACTGACGAACCTAAGGTCGAAACGCTACAGTAGTGTTTATTTTTCGCATGTTCAATATTAAGTAATCATGTGCACCCCCGAACTTTGAAGTCCCCCTTGACAAGTATAACAAGTAACCAATTCGAGCGGAGGCCTCAGGCTAGTTTTCGGAAGAAGCCAAGGAGGTGGGAACAGGCGCGCGTCCGCGGTGCTACGATAAAGCTCGCGATGCCAAGGTATGGCCCCGGAGCCATACGATTCTGAGGACTAGCCCCAAACCCCTGGTGTTGTCACTGATCGTGAGTCGTGGCTGTTGAATGCCATCTTTCTCACCAATCTAATCTTTCAGTTGCAAAGCTTGGTAGCAAACTTGAACGCGGCGCATAATGTTATTGCCCTTTCTCTCTCTGACTAGTACCATGACATGATCTCATGATCCTTCCAAAATGCTCTCGGAGAAAACCCGCTAATTTAATGGACTTCGAAGTCTCGCGTACGTCACGTCCTCCATCGTGATATATGATTCATGATTCACATGTACAAAGATTCCACACATACGCACGACATCTCGTCGGTCATGAGGCTCGGCATAAGGACGGCCCATCGGATCCCATGACTCATCTCACCCCTCCTTCAACCCTATATAATAGGTTCTCGCAGTTGTACTCTAGGCTCGCACCAGAACCGAGAAGATGCCCCCTATGCCGCGATCTATATTGTGGGGTGCCCACTTCATCACGCTCATCGCTCCAATTGTCTCCGCAATAGAGGTCACAATCCCTCTTACTGCGCCCTCGGGGGCAGCATCACTTATGGGGAACCTCGTTTCCCTTTCAATCGAGCAAGATAGATGGATCGATTGGGCAGGGACGACAGAACCGAATACATTCTTTAACAACGTCCTCGATAACCTCGTTCAAATCACGAATATTCCACCCTTCGTGAGAATAGGTGCTGACTCGGAGGACCACACTGATTTCAGCTATAACGTTGAGGTAAATTTCTTTTCATGTTGAATTGATTCTGTGTTTAACTGGTGCCTAGTACGAAGAAGATATTTTCCCTCCTTCGAGCGCAATCACGCCATACCCAGAAGCCACTAATATCACTGTTGGCCAAGGCTTCTATAACATCATTTCTCATCTTCCAAATGGTAATCTAATTTTCCGGGGGCACTTGAACGACTAACTCGCTTTATTTCAGGGACGCAAGTTCACTGGGGCGTGAACTTCAGGGAATACAACCTCACGGCAGCCTATCTCGAAACTATTGCGCTCATGAACGCATTTTCTTCACCTGCCGTCATAGAGAAAAACATCACTCTGAAGTTCATCGAAGTCGGCAACGAAGCTGATCTCTACTACAACAATCAGGGCCGTAACAGTAGCTGGGATGTGCAAGAATATGTGTCTCAGTAAGCTCACGGCCATGACGACCTCGATATTAGTGCTGACCAGTATGAAGGTGGGAGGAATTTGCGTATAACGTGTCGACAACAGCCAACCTCTCCGAGTCATCGTACACAAAATTAATTGGAGCCGCTTTCGCAGGGTCTTCTAACAACAATCTTAGCGGTTTCTCTCCGCAAGCTATATTTAATCTGGGCATCCTTGAATCTCCTGCAGGTCAACTAATCGACACGTATGTCAAACACAGCGCCAGAAACTGGATAGCGTGCTGAATCCCGTCGTTAGCATTTCGCAGCACCATTACAGTGGCTCATTCTGTACTGGCGGCGGATCTGTACTGCAGGATTTAATGACCAAGAGCTATATCCGTGGCAATATATCCACATTTAGCCCTGATATCGAAGCAACCTCGGCCAAGGGGCTGGACTACATCCTCGGGGAGACAAACAGTAAGCTATTGTCTGCGAATTGTTAGGCAGCGCTAGACTTATTAACTTGCTCATAGGTATGAGTTGCCATGGTGCACCTAGTAAGGCCGAAACATGAACGAAAGTCGCAATCACTTACATATGACCGTCCTTTTTACCAGATGTTAGCAATACAGCCGGCGCCGCTCTCTGGTTGCTTGACTACACTTTGTATGCTACACAAGTCGGTATCAGTCGTTTGCACTTCCACGATGGTATTGGCTACAAGTACAATTTGGTCAGTACTCATCTGAGTCAATGCGGCGCCACTCAATCCTCTTATGCGCAGATTCAACCCACGACGCTTAACTACTCAATCCTCGATGGTTCCCCAATTGCACCCCTGGCACCACATGTACAACCAGCATACTACGCAGCCATCATCGCCGCAGAGGCTATCGGGTCATCTGGGACCACGCAGGCAGTCGAAATTTCAATCGACGAGGATAATGTTTCAGGCTATGCATTTTATGAGCATGGCAGCCTCTCAAAAGCCGTCTTCATAAACTCGATCGCATACTTTTCCGGCGCTGGTGCAAGGAACTCGACTCACATCGATTTCTCTTTCTCGGGTTCTGGATATACCGCTAATAATATGAGCGTGAAGACGCTAAATATCGGGTGAGTTAATTTCATAATTATTGTGGCCTGGATGCTAAAGCTGTGGGTAGGTATGCCTCCGATACGGCCAATCTGACCTGGGGAGGTCAGACGTACGAGACTAGCGACGGTAGAGTTAGTGGATCCCTGACTGTCGACGTCTTTCCTACCTCCTCTGGAGTAGACTTGCAAGAGACGGAAGCAATCCTCGTTACGTTTCTTTGACAGGGATGATTGAGCACGCAATAGTAATTCTAATGCACAGTCACCAGAAAAATTCGTAGTTGCGTCTTGACGCAGAGCTTTCCATTAGTTGGGGCGTCCAAATGTGAGAAATGCCGTGCAGTCGTAGTTTCAACTGTGTACTCCTGAGCCACGCACGTGGACACGATATCCTGGCGGAAAAACTCCCGGTAAAGGTCCCCGTTGCGTATCTACTGATTCAGAAAAGTAAATTTCAAGTTCGTACTGACTAGTTGTATGATAGTGGAAGGCCATCCACGGGTGGGTGAAGAGGCTGGAGACAGGTTATACTTGGAGCCTGTGAAGAAGTTCAGAGAATTCGTATATTCTTGACCAAGTATTGCGAAGGGGAGGCATCAATCTGCATTCGCTAGAGTGTGAGCGAATGCAGGCGGGGAAGCGCATATATTAGATTGTACGCTTCGTCGGATGGAGCCACAAATTCGCCAGTCTGGTGATACAGCGACTGAAAGCACACAGCCACTGCGGCACCTCCCTCATCGGGTCGCGCAATCCCGTAGATATTATCTGCATCAGTCGACTCCTTAGCACGGCGAAATGCTATCGCACTCACGAACAAGAGTACGCGTTCAATGAGGAACTCGACTCCGAACGGCATACGATTGCATGCGTGTTGTTATATCATCGAGACATGAGCTGCAACATCACGATGTTGCAATGTCACGGTACACAACTCGACGACAGAGGAAGCTAGGCATTTTATACTCCCGCTATTCCGATTTTTTGTCATGCACTATCTTCTGGTAATGTTCTTGGAGTGACAAGACAACGTCATCCCATCGTCAATTCAAATTCTTATTCGCAAAGTACCATCACCGACACGATCGAAGAGGTCTACGAGACCGGTATCAGGTACATCTCTTTAACCTTTGCCACAACTTCCGAAACTCCCGTATTCTGTAAAAAATACAAATGGGCATTAATGACAAAACAAAACCGAGAATCCCACCTTTGTAATCTCATCGCTAATCTTAACACACTCCTTCCCATCAATCGACCCAAGTTTAATCACAATATTCAACGCCTTGCTCTGTTCCTCATATCCACTGCTCTTCTTCTTAAAATCGTTCGTGAGCCAAGTCCCAATACCAAACGAACCTGCACGTGCGATTAGATCACGAAACACAACCAAAAATAACGCGACGGCGTACACTTGAACCCAAGCAGTTGACACTGCTCATTCAACTCCTTCGCCTTCTTAAAATCCAACCCGTCGCTGAATATGATAGCTTTCTGTTTATAATCGATCCCGCGCTCTTCGTACATCTGCTTAGCCCTCGGCGCGAATACTTTTGGGTCTCCCGAGTCTTGACGCAGGACTTTCCATTGGTTGGCGCGTCTATTGTCAAATTCCTATACAAACACAAAAAATGAAGATGGGGATACTTATAGAGACGCTCAAAGTCGACATACGCACCCGATAAAATACTTCAGTGGAGAATGTATCCGTGAGGGTGACTGAAAGACTGTCTCCGTAGAGGTTTGACCAGAGATCTAGAGCTGTCCCAGCAGCATCTTTGTAATCGCCCAATGCCGCGATCTAAGTATATCTTTGATCAGAGGATATTTGTCATCAAGCGAGAAGAACTTGCACCCATGAACCACTCGCTAAAAGTCACAAGTTATAAGTCATGAAAACAAAAGGAACAGCGGCGTACTGGGCGATCGTGCCTATCACGTTGAGGTTGTATCGCATAGCGAGGTAGACCTGCGCATCTGAGTCAAAAAACCCAAAAAGAGGGACCACCGATATGAAAAACAGCATACATTACTAGTTCCAAAAAAACCCTCCTTCCACTCATGCGCATCCCTCGCTTTTATAATCCCCCTCACGACCAAATCCTGCGTGACGAACGACCGCCTGCGTCGTGTCCCAAATTCACTGAACGTACATCGCGCGTCTAAGAGGGATGTAGCTTTATGCGTGGCCTGTTCTGGCGCATGCCCGTACTTAGCAGCACGAAAGAATCAATAATGAAGAACGGATTTACTCACCTTCTTGCCCGGTATAATCCCAATCCTGATCCGCATACCGAAAATACATCTCACAAAGACACGCCATGAGCGGGACCTCCCATAAAACTGTCTCCAGCCACAAGCCTCTCGCTTTGATATCGACGCTGCCCATATCGGGGTCATCAGAAGATGGGAGGAATGTGACAGAGATCTACGGGTGCGCATCAATGGAGTACAAGGAAAGAACGGGCATATAATTACTTGATCGGGTTTGAATCTATAAGACTGGAGATAATCGAGGTACGCAGGCTTGAAATACTTGCATTTATCCTGAAGCCAGACGCGTTCGTCTTGCGTTACTTGTACATCGGCAAAACCTGCATGTAGTCCTAAATCAGGATACAGAATGGGGTAGTTCAAGGAAAGACACGAACCGTTCAGTGCTCCTCGAAATTTCTCTATACATGCTCTAGAGAACTGGCGGTGTTTGTCACGGTGCGTGAATCGATATACGACTTTTGTATTGGGATAGTATTCAAAGATAGCCTGTTGCATCGTGAACTGCGCAACTGGGTCAATATGACGAGAGAAGCATTTGAGGTGATGACGATAATGCTACTACGATACATGCCTTGTACAAGTCAGTGTCAAAGATCGACACGACCTTGAACTCAGATTGGACATCTGGGACACCAGCGCTAGTGTTGCTAGTCATGATGATGATCGATGGAGTAAGAGAGTGGTATTGCGTCAAGTTACTGTGGCGTCTCAGCTACCCTCCAGTGAAAACATGTGATTACTTATCTTTATTTCCTTGATACTCATTATCTCGACTCCCGTGTTCGCCCGCGCTGCTTATTTCAGGTGTTACCTTACAGAAAAGCCTATAAAATACCCAGTAGTTAGACTTGTAAAGCCTGGTGTTCTTGCAACTAAGCTATTACCTGGTGACATTGTCTTTAGTTCTTTCCTTGTGTCTTCACCTCAAGTAATAAGCTGGTACCGATCAGGAGTCTTCGTACATAACCGAAGTTACTAGTGGGCATCAATCCAGCGCGTCCTCAGCCTCCTTCACCACAACCATCCCAGGTCCAGCCTCAAGTTTATCCACCAAATCACCCGTCTGTTCCCTGAGCGCATCCCTCATCTCACTCCAAAGCACCTTTCCTGCATCGCACGCGACTCTAAATACCTCCTCAAATCGATCCATATGCAGCCTGGTCTCCATCTGTACGAGCGTCACGCGTCCTGTACGAGGCATGACACCCACCACGACGCTCGGCACGTCATTTTCTTCGACTGTGGTTAGATCGAGTAAGGGCTGAGTGCCATGCACGCCTCCGCTGATAGCGCAGACAAAGTCGAATAGAGGAATGCCTGCGGTTGCGAGGGCGAGGGTTGAGGCGTTTATGCAAGCGGGGAGGAGTCCGCCGTCGAGTTGGAGGACGTGTATGAATATGTCGATTGTGCTGCGGGGGTAGAGATGAGTTTGGACGACGGGTTCGAATGTGCTTTTTATTGATGCTGCGAGTTCGAGGAGGCGCCTAAGTGTACGTATTAACGATAAGATAAAGTTGGTGTAGATGAGATTTACTTGTCGCCTCTACCTCTTCTTCTTCGTTCACCGACACCAAAAGGGGCGAGTTGGACTTCGACGTTTAGTATTGCGCGATCATGAAATGTTTCGCGTCTTGTTCCTGGTTTTGCTTCGTGTGGGCCGAGGACTGAGACTCGGACTTGGGTGAGGCCATGTGAGTAGGTGACGCTGCCATCTGCTGTTCCTTGTGCTTCGAAGTTGATAGCTATTGTTCGTAGTTCATAAGGTCTGCGACCGTCGCTGCGAAGAAGACCGGCATTGAGGAGTTCGATACGGGAGGACTGGATATGAATAGGTTGGGGGGTTATGGTGGGATGGAGTAAATTGAGCGCACCATGGTTGAGAGACGCGGTCAAGAGGAGCCTATTTCAAAAGTCTCACGCAAAAATTGTACATTTCTTATTACACTACTAGTGACATTTTGACTGAAGCATGCGAGCCATTTCTCACCAGCGTTGCGTTCGACCTTTTTTCCTTCTTCCGTTGAACCATATGATCGCGGAATAGGAAGAAGTGGGGAAGTTTTGTGAAGGAGGAATTTCATTGCGTTTGGTGATACAATGTGATAATTGTCTGTGATTGCGCTAAGTACCTCTCTAATATCGCAGGCCTTATATGCCAGTATTGCAATCCAAGTCTGTCGTACTCCTCGCCGTCTGATTTTCGAGTCCTCTGGCTTCTCGTTTTTTTCTTGACATCGTCAATGATCGACATCCCAGTCATTCAAGTTCAACTTTTGGACCAGGCTCGTCTCCATATCCAGCTTTCTTCTCTTTTGCGACCAAAAACACATTCCACCCGAGTTCCGTTGTCCTGCCAGCGAAGCTCTGTTATGCGCTTTCGCCCCTCAATGTTCCATGGACGGGCGGGTTTCGTCTCGAGCACTTCGTTTGAATGGTGTCTTTAACCTAGCTCCCAGCTCTTCATCACATCCTCAATGGCCGCTAGTCACTCGTTTGATGTTGCTGGTCTTGGCTTCTCATTTAGATCTCAGCCGGTCTTGCTGCATGCTGCTTGGCTACCTCTTGTTCTGCCGGCATGTGGGGTCAACTTTGTTTGGGAGAGATACTTTCGTCCTTCCAAGATCTTCACATTGCCTACAGTAATCTTTCTGCCGCTTTTAACGCCAACAGCTCTCGTGAATTTCATTTCCCATTTATGAAGGCGAAGAAAACCAAAGGAGAGGTAGTCATCATCTGTCGCCAATGTGATCTTTCTGATCCAATCCGAGCTTTGGAACACCACCTCACTCACAATGTTTTCAAGGAGCACTGTGTCCCTCTTTTATGCTACCTTTCTCCTGCCAGTATTTGTTGTCTCACTTGATGAAAACTCGTCACACGCTGTAAATTCAGCAGCTGGTGTTCCTATTGTCTCGGGTCATTCGTTTTCGCATTGGCAGTACTACACAACTATTACTATCTGAGGTTCCTCCAGATCTCGTCAAAGCTCTAAGGTACTGGTCATCCGATGCCTTTCTTCGTTACCGGCGGGATCTAGACCTGCTGGTCCCTAAACATCTCTCCCGCCTAGCACAATGGTTCTGTCATCTCGCGTTTGGGCAGCACCTCTCTCGTTTCTCGTCCCTACGAATCCGCTTGGCCTCTAGTCTTCCTCCCTTCGGCACGCGCCTGGTTACTGGCCACCCTGCCCAAACATTGGGAAGGCCTCTTTGATGTTTCTCTCGTCCATCTCCTCTTTCTTCGTTGCCTTCCCGTGCGATAGAGAGTATCAGTGAATCGAGGTGCGAGTGTGATTGAAAGACCACCGAATCCGCCCACATCCAATATCTGTAAATGACGGTCTCTAGGCTGGATAATGAGATGACCAATTGATTGAATCGGATGATGTGAATGATCAGAGAATGGATTCACGTGAGTTCAATGTCTATAATGTTTTTTTTGTTCAAAGTCTGTCATTTGTGAGATCCGAGTGGACTGACCCGTCGTTCTCTTTCGCTTTGGCATTCTCTGTCACGGTTCAGTTCTCGCCCGTGTTCACCCATGCGTCCGACCTTTTCCCTTCTTCCGTTTCACCATATATTGCATCCAAGATGGGACCCTTTCCCTCTTTCCTTAGATCTTGTCCTCATCAAACTGAGCGTCTAGATGGGCGAACAACGCAGTTCTGGAAAGCACTTACACCGAAGCTTTCCCCTGTTCCCCATGATGTCTTATTTGGGATCAGCTTGTTTGTAAATGAGACCAACACGATCCAAAATTCTAAGGATGCTACTTATGTAGAAGCGTCGGTGGAGGCATGAAATGAAAACGTCTCGTTCTTTGCAGCTACAATATCCTTCCATCAGACTCAGTCCCTCTGTCCGTAAACGCCTGTCATAAGGAATTCCTTTATTCTGCTCACAGCAAATCCCTTTTTTTTTTACCCGAAGAATTCTGATTCAAGCAGTACGCTTGCCTAATATCACGAAATCTCAGTTCCTTTCAAGTGGTATCACTTCGTCCCTCAGGTAGACTACTCTTGCCAGACGCAATTAATATGATGAGTGCATTCCAAGTGCATCTGGCCCGAACCACACAGGAAATACATTTCTTTGATATACATGGCTTAGCGTGCTACAGTCATTCTAATCCACGGCCACCAGAGTCTTCGTCGTTGAGCACTAAACTTAGGAGCCGATTTCACAAGTCTCACGTATAAATTGTATTTATCTAAGATTACATTAATTCTTTTGATCTCGATGCGTCTGAAGCATGCGAGCCGTTTCTCACCAGCGTTGTATTTGACCTTTTTTTCCCCTCCTTCCGTTGAATCATATACTGCATCGAAGATGGGAGCCTTCCCCTCTTTCATTAGTTCTTCCTCGACAAACTCGAAGGGGCATTCAGATGGGCAAACAGCAGAGTTCTAGACAGCGCTTGGACCGGAGCTTTCTCTTCCCTAGGACGTCTGATTTAGAGTTAGCTTGTTTCTATACGAGACAATATATGATATAATGCAAAATTCTAGCGACGCTGTTCATGCACATGGACTCCGGTGGTGTTCAAGTATGAAATATAAAGATTCCGTTCTTCGCAGCTACAATATCTCCAGCGTCCTGACGTCCATGTCATCAATAGAAACCATGTCCCTAGCTTGCGCGATGATATTGTTATCCGAAGCGATTCTCTTATACTCCTCGCCGCACTGCTGCGCTAGCAGAAGTGCGCCAAAAGGCTGTCCGAGGCGAACGATCAACCTCAATTCTCGTGTAGCCGGCTTGTGGTGTCCAAAATAGCCGCTGGACGTATCTGACAGAGACCGAAGCACAGAGAAATCTCCTACGCTCTGCGTCTCGTCTGCAAAGTTAACCAGCCCGAGATCATACCGATTCCATGGACGGACGAGTAAGAATGTCTGCCGAGTACGTCTTGCAGGCGAGAATTCAACTAGCTTGTCTTCCGTTGTGATCAGCAGGTCTTCTAGCCCGTCTGCCTTCACTTCATATACAAAATATTTGTCCCCGTATCCACCAGGCCACCGACTAACTTCTGTGAGAGGAAATGCAATGCAAGGTAATTGCAATCTGGCGTTGGAAAAACGAGGAACGCTGAGGTTCTCAAGAGCGGCATACAGTTTCGAAGCCGACTCCACTGCCACATTATTTCGCAAAATGGAGACCAGTTTCTGCATGTCACGATCAGATAGAGATGGTGGCGTGTATGGCGGAGCCCTGTATGAAGAAATCTCGGCTGGGAGACAACTGTTGAAGTTGGATGATCGTCCCACCCAATCAAGGGCTGTAATGTCGCCCGAATGAGCTATGATCTCCTGCAAGAGTCGTCCGAGCGCCTTTTGCCTTTTCTCTCCGTAGATAACAGGAAGGTTGACATCAAAGATGCCAAACAAAGAGTAGGCGATGTCTTCCTCCCTCGTGGTGTCACGGTTTGACGCCCATCGCAGTTTCTCTCGGGCATCTCTTGTCCCTGGACAGAAGTCGACGAGCGCCCGTGCATTTATGCCAGTTGAACGCTCCAACTCCTTCATGATCCTGCCAGACTGCTTGTGGTTGCGTGAGCGGTCGTCGAGATATAGGGTCCAATCTGCTTGGTAGAAGAGAACGATATTAGGAGCGAGGAACTCCTGAACGGTCCATCCTCGGGTTTTCCAAATGCTGTTTGCGAGCGCGCCCGACTTTGATGAAGGAGAAACATCGGATAGGTAGATGATGGTGAGGGCTGAGTAGTGATACCAGACGAACATGGAGTTGACTGATTGCTGGAGCTCAACATTGTTGTTCTGGTCGATGCAGCATGTATCGCTCCACGCCCAGCGATACCCCGCTTTGCGAGCGACTTGACAGAACTTCTGCAACTTCACCACGGTTCCGACCGGATCTAAATCGTAAATGCCCCTGCCCTGAATGTCATGCAGTAGCGGCTCCTTGGTTTCCCACCTATGGGATAACATGACCCAACTGAAGTACTTCGTGACCGCTTCTTTGACGGACTCCGTTTGGATGAGCCCATGCATGACCGATGAATACAAAAGCTCGTTGTACTCTGTGCTTTCAATGAATGCGTTGACCTGCGCATCTCGATTGCACAAACATCCAGTGGAAGTGTTGATTAGACGAAGCGGGGAGTTTTCCAGCTGAGGATGAATGGCCCGTCGAACAACGGCTTCCAGTACCTCAGATACACTGATATATTTCTGACGCAGCTCTGGAGAACGAATTCATGATCATCGCGTCGATGCATTAGTAATCAATTGGGCTTACTTTGGATCTGTGCATCAGGAGTATCATGATTGTCCAACTTGGAGAGCATGATAGTGAAGGCCTCGAACGCATCAGCATAGTGCTGTGCTCCATGAAGGGCTGCATGCTTTAATTCGTATCCGAGATGAGACGAAGGGTTGAGCTCGATGACCTATGAACATAATTACAAATGTTAAAATAACGACGGATATCGTCCGCACCTTTTCCGCGTCCGAAAGGGCCTCCATATAGAGGTTTCGTTCAAGCTTCCCCTTACTGCGATGCGCAAAGAATAAATAATATGAGGATTCAGTCCCGAATGCCGCGGAAAGTGTGTTCTCGATGGACCAGAGCTGAATATTCCCTTCCCAGTCTCCACTCACGAGCAGCTCTCCGTTGGGTGAAACGGCGACGCAGAACACACGTGCGGTGTGTTTGAGTGGCCGCCCTATCTGCTTGTGTGAATTTGTGCTCCACAGTTGTACAGTCTTCTGGTCCGAGGCTGTTGCAATGAAGGAGCCATCAAAAGAAATGGAAAGTGACTTGATGGAAGAAGTGTGACCGGTGCAAGGTTGACCGATCTGGGTACCATTCGACGAGTCCCAAAATTTGATTGTTTTGTCGTGTGATGCAGAGACAATTTGCTGACCATCGGGCGACCACACAACACCATGAATAAAATCTTGGCGAGTGTTGATTTTGAGAAGAAGCTGGCCATAATCGATGCTCTTCAAGGACCAAACTCGAATGGTACCTATATATCCCCCAGATGCTAGTCTTAGCCCATCTGGGCTGAAGGCGACACAGTACACCGGGTCCGTATTACCCCGACCGGGAACCCAGAGTGTCGAGAGGAAAACGCCAGTCTCTACATCCCATATCATAACTGATTTATTAACTGACCCGCTTGCGAGTCTCTTTCCATCGGGGGAGAAGCACACCGACCAAACCCAGTCTGCATGCTCCAGTAGTCTGAATATCATCTGCTTGCTATCGACGTCCCAGATGATGATGGCTTTATCACTCCCACCACTCGCAATTCGCCTATCGTCTGGGGATACAGCGACCGAGATCACGCAGTCACTGTGTCCCTCGAATGGCCCTCCCACCAACGCTCTTTTCTCCACGTCCCAGATTCGCAGGGTTTTATCCTCTGAAGCAGTGACGATCCGTCGGCCGTCTTTGAAGAATGCGACTGCAGACACTTTCTTCGTGTGCACTTGCATCCTTTGTATTGGCACGGGCTGGGTTGTCTCCGCCGGCGTCGTGCGCCCTTTCACAGTAAGATATGCTTTTTTTGCTACATCGCGCAATCCTGACATATCACTAAACAGGGAGATAGACGGTCAGTAATGTTTGGAGTTGACGAGGAACGTACTATGTGGACCTCACCGGCGTAGTCGCTAATCCTATGCGTCGTGAGTAGAATTGGATTTCTCCACATTTATAACCCAAATCATGTGGGCGCTTATCCGCTCTGGCTCCGCACTTACCACGCTGCCACTGCAAGTAGTACTGCCCCCTCTTCATCAACTGCCCATTATAAATCAGTTCCTCCATTTTGTTCTGTCACAACAAATTCCCCGGAATCCTAGTTTTTATCAACTGGTACCACTCCGTCCCTCAGGTAGACTACTCCTGCCAGACGCAATCAATATCATGAGGTCATTTCAGGCATATCTCATGAAGGACATCAGGAATTACACAGGAAGTCACAAATGCTGTGGACGAGAGCGATGCTCGTATTTTGAGCAACCTCTCAAAAGCTGTCTTCATAAACACAAGCGCATACTTTTCCAGCAGTCTGGTGCGAGAAATTCGCCTCGATGATCTTTCTTTGACTGGTTCCAATTGGCCCTTGGGTATAACCTTTTTTTTTATAACAGTCGCGGTTTGAATGCTAAAGCTGTCCGTGGGTATGCCTCTAATACCAGCTATCTGACTTGGAGGTCAGTGCCAGTTTGATATGGATGGTTTAGCATACCAATACAAGGCCACAAGGAGACTTCGTCATCGAGCTTAAGCTTAGGAGCCTGTTTCAAAGGTCTCACGCAATAACTGTACACTTCTTATTACACTAGTGACTAGATTACATTGATTCTTTTGACCTCGATGCGTCTGAAGCATGCGAGCCATTTCTCACCAGCATTTCGTTCGACTTTTTTTCCTTCTTCCGTTGAACCATAAACTGCATCCAAGATCGGGCCCTTTCCCTCCTTCCTTAGTTCGTCCTCCTCGACAAACTGAAAGAGAGGATGAGCGTCTAGATGAGTGCGCATCCACTGTGCAAGATCCTCGACATCTGTGATGGTATAGACGATTCCACCTGGTGCGAGGACGTATGCATACTCTGCAAGAAGGGTGGGTGATATGATGCGTGCCTTGTGTTTGCGTATTTTGAAATGTGGATCGGGGAATAGGAAGAAGAGGGCGGTGAGGGAAGCTTTTTGAAAGAAGTTTGGGAGGAATTTCATTGCGTTTGCGCGGATGACTGATACATTTTGATAATTGTCTGTCGTTGCTCGGAGTGCGGTGATACGATCATGGACATACTGTGTTACTTGAACACGAATTTCAAGACCTGCGGATATAAGAAAGGGATAAAACAAGAATAGATTGACTGACCGATGATGAGAGTATCAGGGAATTGAGGTGCGAGTGTGATTAAGAGACCACCGAAACCACAACCAATATCTGCAAACGATGGTCTCTGATTTACAAAGGCTGGATAGTGAGATGACCAGTCAATTGAATCGGGTGATGATGGATACACGAGTGAATGATCAGAGAATGGATTAGCATGAGCTCGCTGTCTGTAATGTTTTTTCTATTCAAAGACTCAGTGTTTTATTTAGTCAGTCTGAGTGAACTGACCTGTGGGAGTAGTGAAGGAGCGTTGCTCGTCGTGGCCGCCGCCGCCGTAGTCGTCGTAGCCGTTCTCTTTCGCTTTGGCATGCTTTCTCGGTCACGGTTCGGTTCTCGCCCGCGTTGCACCCGCGTCGACCCATTTTTCCCGTGGTCCGATGTTTTCCGATATTCTGCGTCTTAAATTTCAATTTCAACCTCGGGTTTTGATTTCTCTCCATCCCTCCCTCTTCACCATGGTCGCTGCTCTTCGTAACGTCTTTAACGTCGTATGTACAATCTTCACCTCTGTCAACTTCCTACTAACTCTTATTCCTAGTCACGCTCTCCATTGCTTGCACGCACCTCAATTCGATTCTCTTCAACAGCTTCAAGGCAGCTCACTTTAAAAGAACGTCTTGCTGAGCTCATCCCCACAGAAATAGAAAAGGTGCGCGTGATATCTCGTTTTTGGTCATCACCTTCTTTTCCCTTTCCTTCATCAGGTAAAAGCAATACGCGCAGAGCATGGGAAAAAGGCATTCGGTCCCGTAACAGTCGACCAGCTCTATGGCGGTATGCGTGGTCTCCCAGCACTCATCTGGGATGGCTCCGTACTCGACCCAGGTTCGTCATCTTTTCCTTCTCGTTCTTCCCATCTCACTCCTTTCCAGAGGATGGTATCCGTTTCCGTGGAAAGTCCATCGACGAGTGCAAGAGCCTTCTACCGGCAGCACCAGGTGGTTCGGAACCTCTCCCAGAAGGTATCTTCTGGCTACTCCTCACCGGCGAAATTCCATCCAAGGAACAGGTTGCAGAGCTTAGCCGCGACTGGGCTGCTCGTGCTGAGATTCCTGATTTCGTAAAGGAGATCATCGACCGCTGCCCTCCCACCCTTCACCCCATGAGCCAGTTCTCCATGGCAGTCACCGCGCTCAACCATGACTCTGCCTTTGCCAAGGCATATCAAGACGGTGTCTCTAAGAAGGAATACTGGGGTTACACCTTCGAGGACTCCATGGATCTGTTAGTATTCGTCCTGTATTCAGCTAACTAATGTTCATATCTCCCTTAGCATTGCCAAGCTCCCTAACATTGCCGGTCGCATATATCGCAACGTGTTTGGTGACGGCAAGCTTCCTGCCATCGACAGCAGCAAGGACTACTCCGCCAACCTTGCAACCCTCCTTGGCTTCGGTGACAATGAGGCCTTTGTCGAGCTCCTCCGTCTCTACATCACCATCCACACGTGAGTCGTCTTCCTCTGTCAGGCGAAGCATGCTCACATCTCCCAAGCGACCACGAAGGCGGTAACGTCTCCGCCCACACAGGCAAACTCGTCGGCTCTGCCCTCTCCGACCCCTTCCTCGCTTTCGGCGCCTCCTTAAATGGTCTTGCCGGTCCCCTTCATGGCCTCGCCAACCAAGAAGTTCTCCTGTGGCTCCGCAAAATGCAATCCCAAATCGGCGAGAACGCCACAGATGACGCCGTCAGATCCTACGTCTGGTCCACACTCAAAGGCGGCCAAGTCGTCCCCGGGTACGGACATGCCGTCCTCCGCAAGACAGATCCCCGCTACACTGCCCAGCGCGAATTCGCACTCAAGAACCTCCCCAATGACCCCCTCTTCAAACTCGTGGGTCAGATTTACGATATCGTTCCTGGTATTTTGTTGGAGGCGGGCAAAGCAAAGAACCCGTGGCCGAA
Source organism: Suillus americanus (assembly GCA_016695465.1). NCBI lineage: Eukaryota > Fungi > Basidiomycota > Agaricomycetes > Boletales > Suillaceae > Suillus > Suillus americanus. The sequence continues at coordinate 132,910 of MU177936.1, read as the reverse complement.
TGTGGACGCCCATTCCGGTGTGCTGTTGACGCATTATGGACTGGATCAGATGCAGTTCTATACCGTGCTGTTTGGTGTTTCCCGTGCGTTTGGGGTGGCTGCTCAGCTGATCTGGGATCGTGCGCTCGGTGCTCGTAAGTCCGATCCATCTAGTTTGCATTGATGGGAGACTGAATGTATGCTATGCTAGCTTTGGAACGTCCGAAATCGTACTCGAGTGAAGCTATCCAGAAAATGTTCAAGGACAGGCCTTGATAGTTGTTCGTTTTGGCTGTTGTTGTATTTCGCATATCTTTATGGCTACATGACCTAGACTACCTTAAATCCATGAAAGCTATTGTTTTAGGGATGTATTGGTGATGAGCTTAGACATACTTTCGTGAGAACTGAGTTGGCCATCATGATACATATGGCCTTCAACACTTTGCAATAGACACTGAGCACTCAGCCTCAGGCATGGCGGTAATGTCAACATCAAGGCTTTATCATAATGCTCCCAGTTCTAATGTCTGACCACTTCATCCTGTATTTTCCACCATCACAGCAACAAACGGCAATCAACGTTCATGATATGCAGCCCTGATCTGGCCGCACTGCATAGGGAGAAAGACCTTTCCGCTATTTTAACGGCTTCTATATCATCATCTACCGCTCCATTTGTGATCAAGGTGGAGGTGCACTAGCTGTATCACTTCATTTTTAGACGAACTTCTCTACAGCAGCGATGTACATAACGGTAGATTTCCCACTGCCAATGGAACACGCCTGTCATGTCATGTTGTGATCTACCCTTCCGCAGCCCTTGCCTACCTGGAGTCAAACCAAAGTCCTCCCGGTGAACCTTGCAATTCATCATCATGATTCCTCCAGGTGAGTATCGTGCCTCTACAATATTTTTTTGTCATTTTTATCACGTATTCAAGTCATCATCAGGGCACTACGAAGGGCTTAAAGCGCAACCTAAGACTCTTTACCAGGTCTCAAATCATGGTTTGGCCCTTGTCGGAATCATCGGAGGAGCCACTCTGGTAGTTTGGGTTTTATGGCTATCAGTCATCCGCATATGCAAACCCAAAACAAACATGGCATCCAATAGGACCTCCGAATCCGCCCCTCTCCTAAATCCAGATCGACCACCAACTAATTTCCAGGTGAGCATGCCCGCTTATCCGGCACGATATGATTGAAGAAGGTGAACAGAGAGATCACACCGCCCCGTCAGACAACGACACCTCACTATGTTCCGTCTGTGCAAATCTAGATTTTCACCGGATCTTCCTCGACGGCATCCCAATAGAGGAAGAGATCCCGCTTGTGTTACTCTCCTCCATCTTAGAGAAATCCTACCAATGCAATTTCTGCCGCCTCATATCCTTTCATGTCCGTCGAACATGGAAATTGGACGAGATCGATCTCTCGGGGATTGGTTTTGTGATGTACTCGAAAAATTGTGGGTGTCTTCGGGAGCCCTTTTATCAGCCTACATTTCGTTGCCACCGCCTCCACATCAGGCCGAAGCACTCAGGGGGCCTTTGGAAGCGACTTCTAGCTTTAGACCAATTCGTCATTCACCTCTTGCAAGAAGATGCTTTCAAGTTTGGGAGACCGGCCGACCTTCATGGTCGTAGGGTGAAGAACACCGTGGATATTGGTCTGGTGCAAAAGTGGATTAGCGTGTGCCAGAAGAACCATAGAGATAAATGTGGCAACGTTTGGAAAATGGACAGGAAGTTACCGGGGTTTGTGAGAGTGGTGGATGTACTATCGATGGCCGTGGTTCCTGCGCCTTCCGGCTGTCGTCATCTTACCCTCAGTTATGTATGGGGAAGCATCGGCGCGGATTATTGGACGACGAAGGATAACATAGCGGAGCGCTCCATACCTGGCGGATTGAACGTGTCAAGCCTTCCCGAGACTATCACTGATTCGATTCTATTCGTTCAACAGCTTGGTGAACGTTACTTATGGATCGACGCTCTATGCATCATTCAAGATGACTCGCTTGACAAGTCCAATCAGTTACGCGCTATGGATTTGGTTTATGGCCTATCTCATCTCACGATAGTCGCCGCTGGCGCTACAACAGCTCAAGACCCTCTCCCAGGATGCCGTCCACGAACTAGAACGCTGCAACAACACATCGAGGTTGTTCAAGGACTCCATCTCTACGTGGCTCCTCCAAGACTTCGGGAAGCTCTCACTCAATCTACATGGGATACGCGTTGTTGGACCTATCAAGAGAGCGCGCTCTCCTACAGAAGGATATACTTCACTGGGCCACAAGTCTACTTTGAGTGCAAAAGTAACATTTTCTGCGAAGACATTGTCGCCGAAAGCAAGTATCATCGACTCTCCCGTAGCTTCCTCCAGTCATCATTTGGAGAGTGTTTCCCATCCCTTCACTCCATTTCGAGTTATACAACGGCCGTTGAAAGGTATACGCCTCGCCATCTCACCGTGGAATCAGATATCGTAAACGCTTTCACTGGAGTGACGAATGCTTTAGCGATGGCATTTGAGCTTGGTGACCCCGACAGAGTCTTTCAATATGGAATGATGATGCCAGACATACATCTCACACTTCTCTGGCAACACGATCCACAAACACCTCGTGCTCGTCGTTTGCTCCCTGACGGAGGCACCTCACCTTGGCCTTCTTGGGCATGGGCTGCGTGGCGTGGCGGTATTCTCTACAGGGGGGGAGATGTCTATCTGCGGACTCAGATGGGCAATTTCGGTAGCGATCTATCGATAAACGAAACACTTGTTGATCCTTGGTACATCGTAGACCACAGCGGTAACACAGTGCAGCTCGATGTCCACCAAGTTTCCCTTTTTTCTTGGAACACGGGGGGAGTGAAGCATGCATATTCTGCTCCGCGAGGGTTCTTAGACCCAACGGAACTGACACTAGACATTCATCGACCGCTAGAACCAGGCATCCTCATTTTCCGTACGACTTGCAGCCACTTTGGAATTGCACGGCGAGGTGGCGAAGAACCAAGTGGATATGCTCACGGTCTCTTCAATATTCTCTCCACTGCATCTTTTACTCCTGTTTGGGTTGGGTCTGCTGTTCTGCCATTGGAACCCACTCTGCCATCTTCTCTCGACTTCATCGTCATTTCTCGTACCAGTTCGAACAGCGTATACGACGAAGAGACTCTTAGGCATTATTATGGATGCTTGTTACATGTGATGGCGGTTAGTCAGGATGAGGGCTTCATGGAACGTGTCGGGTTGGGCGTCATTCATGAAGCCGCCTGGACTGCATCAAGGCCGGAGGAGAAGGTAGTTTTTCTCCGGTAATGGCTAGTGATATAGTGTGCCTCAGTTGTTTATGCTTGTAGTTGTGCTGCACCAAATTATGTGTCCAGATGAGTGCAGGACTCCCGAATGAAAGGGTCGGCGTCAAGTCATCTAGGCAGCAAAGAAGAAAATGCCTTCCTCTTTTGGTCTGACTATAAGGGGAGACTACATAGGGCGGCCACCGTGACGTTATACCAAAGAGTTTCCTTTTGCGATAGCCTCAGACCTGCACACAGTTCTTATAAGCTTAATCGCTAACCACCATTACCCAAGCTAGCACACCTGCTTGACACAATTATTATCGCTACATGGCACTGGGCAGAATCGTGCATTATGCTGTAGACGCAGTGCTAGTTTCAACTGTCGTCGCTGGCATCCGGCGGTCGAGTGGATTCGCGTGAGTCTCTCAAACCTCATGTCCCGCATCCAGCATTAATGTGAATGACATCCGTTTCGCCGGCTCGTGCACTCTCCAGCGTTGACACCACTCTGATATCAGACCCAACCATGCGCTCATTTGCTGATCGTTTCCTCGGCGTCGGCGAAACCATATTCGACATGGCCGCAGCTACGTCTGTTAATAGTGATTATTTCAAGAAGGACTCGAGGAGATAGTAGACGATGTCTTGGGTACGAGTGAGAAGGTGGACATGAAGGTCTGGCAGTCATACACCTACTAGAGATGAACCTCTCATGTCTTAGCAGAATCGAATGGTCAACGGACGCCAGCGTCTCGTTGTTCAGAGTGAGAAATGTCAGTACTACTCACGGAGCATCCAAACACATTTACCGAAGTACTTCGAGTTAGTGCCCATGAATTTTAAGATATTAGCATATCGTAATCCTTTCCAAATGTCTGGGAACATGGAGTGGATTTCGTGGCGGACGGAAGTTCTGGTCCTGTGTTTGACGGAGGCTGCATGCTGCACTCAGACGGATTCTCGATTGGATTAAATCAAAGTTGTCTCTGAGATCCGCGCTCGTAAGTATGTATCTCACAGTCACGGTGAGAATGGAATGCGCTCAGGCAAAGCGCGCGCATACTTCCAGTACTTCTAATCAACACATTTATGGGCAGTAAGACTCTTCATTTCAAGTGATTCCAGCCCGACGAAGCACATTCATTATAACACATTTCAGTACTCTACACCTCCTGCTTCTCCTCCACTAACTATGTACCTGCGGTCCATCACTTACGAATATCTTGATAAATCAAAAGGTATTCCCTGCGAAAAAAGAGCGTACGTATGTGAACTCATCTACTTTGTTGGTAAGGAGCGGCATGTTGGTATCCAGGATATTGGGGCACGGATTGATGGTTCGTGCCATGCATTTGAGAAAATGGAACTGAAGGGCTTGAGGAGGAGGCTCCAGGATAGTAGGGTTGTTGTTGGGAGGTGTATGGAGAAGGCGGGACAACCGCGTTCATGTTGTAAGACGCATCGCTCCGAGAATAGCTGGAGGGTTGCCACCGGTGCTGAGGCTGCACCTGGATATGGGTGGATGGATGGGTCTTGAAATCAGTTAGAAATATGGATTTTGGAACTAAATAAATTCAAGTTACCTGGAAGGACCCGGGGTATTGGCTTACTCCAGTGACTGGAGATGTAGACTGCGGATAGCGAGTCTGCTGGGTTATAGGAACTGGCTCTTGAACGGAGTAAGATGGACGTGATGTCGAAAATCCTCCTTGCTGGGGTTGATAGTGAGCAAAGGTGACGCCAGAAGTACGGGGAGCTTGAGTATAAGACTGAGAAGGCATGCCAGATGACCTTATGTCAGACTGGTGTTCGTAGCTGTATCTCCCACTCGTCGCGCCGCCTGCGTAGTAGCTTCCATTGGGATAGCGGTCATGGGAGTAACTCTGCTGGCTGCTATAGTAGGGCTGTGTTCCAACTGAACCATACACTGCTTTCAAATCGGTCGGTGTCGGCAATTGGCTACTGCTAAATGAAGAAGCCCTGGATCCCGACACGCGACACCTTCTGCAGATGAAGTCCTCGGCATCCCAGTTACGTTTCGGGCGGCCTGCAGTGACGTCTCGTTGGTCATGACACCCAATATGCTGCCACTTCAAACATCGACCACAGCACATGATGGGAACGCCGTCATCCTAAAATTATCATAAAATGTAAAGCGGCAAGAATACGGGGTTAGAAAGAGACAAACCCGGTTAATCCCTTGTCTACCGCAGATTTCGCAATCCAGTTCCCAGTCTTCGGCTGGTGTCCGTGATCCACTGCTAGCAGCGCCTGATCCATTGACGGGAACAGGAACGGACAATGTTGGAAATTTGCCCATCTGACCAGGCGGTATGGAAGATGAGGAAGGTTCTTGACTCACGACATCGATAGGGGTGTTGGCGCTAGCAAGGCGTTTAGGATACACAAGGTATGCGCAAAATATTCATACCTGGTGTCAGTTTCAGGCTCTGCAGCTTGCTTGGCTTCTCGCTCCTTCCTGCGTTGCTCTCTAGCATTTTCCCTCTTAATTCTGTCTGCTTCCTCTTTCTGTCGACGTGCTTCAGCCCTCCGAGCTCGACTCATCTTCTCATCTTCCTCTGCGCGCTTCTTAGCAGCAAGTAATTCTTGCTCCTTCTCACTTTCCTTGATAGCAATACGAGATGAGCGCTTGCGATGTACGACCGCTTCTTCCTTGCGCTTCTTCTTCTCCACCTCCTAAAATTACATTAGTATCAATGCTTCCTAAGATTAAATGGTGTGGGATACATGCCCTCAGCTCAGCGGTTATTGCCGGGACGATGCTTTGCGTCAATACCTTATACAGCGACTTCTCAGCATAGTGAGTGGCTTTCTCAAATTGCTCGGGGAAGTTCTCCCATTCTTCGAGAGTGATACAGATCTGTTCACGACGAAGAAGGGGAATATGAAACGATTTAACTAATCGCTCATAAATAACTCACCGTCTCCCATTCAATAAAACCTTCAGGAAGAGATGGAAGCTCCTCGTCTTCCTCATGATCAATCTTGCCATTTGGTTTATCAGGAACCGGCACGGAGTCCGCTTCAGATTCTTCATCTTTAACGTTTGGTTCTTCATCCTCTTCTGCATCGGCTTCTTCTTGGGCCTCTTCTTGGGTGTCCCCCTCATCTGTGTCATCGTCCTCGCTAAGCTCTGTGAGATCGCTGACCGAGTCTTCATCGCTCTCAAGCCCCGTTTTCAGCCTCGCCTTAGCCTTGGGCGGTGTCTTCTCCTCTCCCTCCGTTCCATCATGCACACTAGGAGAAAGCCATTCGTTTGGCACCTCCTGCCACTCATCATCTGCCAAGTTACCACGCAGCCGTGCACTCACGCGGATCCCAGAAGGCCGGCGTGGAGTCAGAGGCCTGGCATTAGTAGACTTGCTTCGAGCCATCTGGCGCTGGAATTCAGCGAGGTCCTTCGCCTGAGCATCGAGTTTCTGATTTGCACGTGATTTGGCAGCGCGGGTACCGCGCGAACCGGACGGGCTGGAATTCTGGGTCTGCGTTTGATTGCGCCGACGGGATGCTCTGGCAGGTGTTGTGGGTGGAGGTGTGGGCTCTGGCTCTGGATCAACTCGCTGGCGTTTGCTGAAAGACTTCTTGCCACTAGATTTCGACGCGTTGGGGTTTGTGAGCCGCTTGCGTTTGAGTGTCTGACGTGGAGGTTCACGTTGAATCCACAAACGGTCGGCTAGACCTAAGTCAAGGCTGGGTAACGAAATGAAAAATAGCACACACCACCTATGAGCCAGTATGCATTACTCTTGGCATCATACCCTATCGGCTCTATGTGCTATGTAAGGACTGGTCAGTAAAGTGGAAGATGAAGTAGGCATGGTATTACCCATTCGGCATTCTCGTCGTCGTCTTTCATCTGGGTACGTAGACGATTAGGGTTATGAAATTGCCATTCCATAAGAGTGTGTAGGGAATCCAGTTTCCTGACTGTAGGAAGGTCGAGCCAATCCATCTGCTGCTGTAGCTGCTCGGAGTCATGTAAAGCCTCTGAGGAAGACCCAGTGACTTCATCCTTCGATTCATCGATCTTGGTTTCCTCCGACTTGATCTCGACTGCATCTGCTGAATCGTCTGGGACAGCATCACCGTCAGCAGACGCTCCGTCTTCGTGCACCATGCTTTTCTTTACTTCCTCTAGGACCAGCTGTTCTCCAATTTCAGATGGGTGTGGGGGAGCTGTGGATGCGCGCGAGGACTCTGCAACATTGATGTATATCTGCTGAATTGGTCCTATGGGATTTGCATCTGGGTCACGTCTCATATATTGTTTTCGCAGGGCAGTTTGCCAGTTATCAACGCTGATAAACCAACATTCGTTAGATGATAGGGGTTGGACCACAGCATACGATGAAGGGAAGCTTACGATGTTTTTCTGTCCTGCGTTAACGTGACGAGCAATCTTGTCATGATGCGAGACAAAACGCGGTTGGTAGAGTATGCGAGATCATTTTCAATGTCCTGTGGTAGTTTGAAAGATAAGATGGTGCTCCAGAGGCAAGCAGAATCGGTACTCACGATCAAGGTCACGTCATTCATGGCAAAGAGAGCATTAAATGTGAAGAAGAACTGGCTGAAAGCAGCCCATTTCCAGTGTCGCCTGAGCTGAAGAATATTGGGATCTGCATCGGAGGCAGGAAGTTGAAAAGAGACTGAAGGTGCTCGTGGAGTGACAGAGGATGTAAGGCGAGTAGAAGTGCGGCGAGGCATGCGCGCAGCTGAGTTAGGGCTTTATAAAAAGGTCGGAGATCCTTCGGCAGTGCAGGCGATGTTCAAATGCACAACCTGTCCAGCGATTACTAGAAAGATGCTTAAAACCAAGTTTAGGCTGAAATTAGTTGTTGGTGGTTACCCGTCGCCGTTACTGACGATGAGCACGACGTTTAGCAGAACGTTAACGAAGCGGCTTGAAGAGTCTAGTTGGGACGAATAATTGTGTTCTCAAATCAACGAATCGAAACCCCCCTGGGAATTTTACTCAAACCTTTTCAGGAAATGATAATATTTGGGTACAGATTTATAGGAAAAAAAACAATGACTAAGGCATCTGCTGCTTTGCTTTTTTCTTTAATCTCGCCTTTGTAGTCTTGGACAGTCGTCGTGTCTGTGATGTCTGATATCTGCAAGCTTGTCAGGTCGGACAACAATCTGTGCATAAGCGTCGCTCACGTCACGTCTTTCTTCTCATGCATTCCTGGAAGAACCTTCCTGCACAGCGTGACTTTCATATAAGGCGCAAGCGTTAGCTTTGGGCTGTCCCTCCGTCAGTCAGAGTGCCATCTTCCATACGTGAAACACGCACTGTTTTTTACCTTCCAAAACTCTTGTTATGGTGCTTGCTCGGTCTTCCCCTTCTGCAGCGATCTCGCCACGTTGCTCCCATTGTAGTTCATTATACTGATGTAGCCCCGTCAGCTGTCCTACAGAGATATCCAAGGTTTTCAGATATTCGCGCTTCAGGATCTCCACAACTGAAATCAACCGAGGGATGGTAGATTGTGCAACATCGGCTGGGGAAGTGTGCAGCGTCAATGGCTTGTCAGGATTTTCCTGAAACCATGTTCTGTCGGATGAACGGTCAACGGAAGAACCACAGAACTAACCTGGAAAAAATCCAATCCGTGCTTGACCCAGAATCTGATTTTACCCTGCCTTGTTATTCGTATCGAGTCCGATGGCGGGGCCGCGAGTTGCGAATCGGTTGTGACCGTCTCCTCGCTGTTCATGACAACTGGAGGCGTGAGAAAGTCTCGCGCAGAATAATCGTGGATCCAAATTCTCCTACAAAATACTAAAAGCTACAAGTTTGGGTGAGCCTCATAAAGGTACCTCGTCCATCTGATTACAAGTTGTAGCTTTATCCACTGCATGCGCCAACTACTCGCTGGCATTGAATAGAACACACGTGACAATCCTGCTTCAAGTTGCAGTTGTGATTAGGCTCATGGTGTAGTCGTCTTGCTTTCACACATACCTCTGAGGTAACCTCTCTCACACGTCGTCTACTATAGCAGAGTCATTTGCTTCTGTTCGAGTGCGAGTCGGCTTGGTACCTTCCAACTATTCTTCGGATCATCAACGCAACGTCAACTACAGTGCACAATAGCAAGATAGAGGTGGAGCTCATCCACTGACCCACTCGCGCAGGCATGCTCGTTGATTCCGAATGAATTTCTCAGGTACGTCTGCCCGTGCTTACATCCACTTCAACATCTTTACAAGTGCCAATCTACAAATGAGGCTTGTATATGGTGGGCCCCGCAGGGATCCATCTCTCAGTGGTTCTCAAATACCATTACTTGGTACTCGACTGTCCGTGCTCAAGTAGGAGGTTGTGGAACGGGTGATACTGTTTCAGCCCGGCAACTCCTCATCCTCAAGAGTAAAGCCACTCTTCAAGCTCAAGTCCTTCTTACATCCGCTTCAGCACTCGTCAGACATGTAGAAGGAAGACATTCATTCCTTCTATCTTCCTCAGGCCTCAGCACCAGTGCTAGCGCCAATCTGCAAACGAGGCCTGTATACGGCGGTCACATCAGGGTTTCATTCTCAGAAGTTCTCAAGTACTTGACTATTCGTGTCAAAGTAGAAAGATACGGACACCTCGTTCCGTCATAGTTTCGGCCATTGTCAAGGCAAAGATTGTGTTTGCCAACTTCAATCATTACATTTGAGACAAAAAATATTGCATAGAACTATCGAGAGCGTTAATAAAAGGATCATCTATTTGAAATGTCATGAAGGTGCGTTTGCATCGAATGCGTTTCTAGGAGACCATCAAGCCTCTACACGAGCAGGGAGAGGAGACTGTCAACAACAATCCGGGGCCAGCGCAATTACGCGTGATAGAAAACTTGCAGAGCGCGGACCAGTAAAATAGAGTAAGATCCATTGGTTGCCGTGTGCCCCGGATGTGGCATCCTATCAATAACAAAAGGCACCTAGAGATCGTTCAAGGCTTCCTTGATCTCGCGACGAAGCAGGATGCATTGTGTGCTACACAGGATGTTGGAAGTATAATAGAATAGACTTATCTGCAGTATTAACTGCGGAAGTACCAGACGGATGCTCATTGGAGCGGGTTTGCTATGCACAGAATTTATATATAACGGGTGTTTATGAGAAGGTGCTGTGTTGATGCGAAGAAATGATGCCGTGGCGGCCTGTAGCAGCGTCGTAAAAGAGGGTAAGAGCCATCAAGAACCCCGGATAAGCTACATCAGTTGGGTTATGGGCAGAATACAACCCTACTCACGACACATCAGATTGATGACATGACCAAAAAGTACTCTCCTCGTCAACTTCAAATCCTACTGACCATCCATCTCTGGGTCCAGTAGGCCAGCATGACATGTTTATGCAGCAAAAACAGCGTATCTTGCTGTGAGAGGGTTCGTGACACCGGCGAAGACAACACTGCGGATGCGGACACAGACGATGCCAGGGCACATGCTCTTGTTGTTCGCAGACGCGTTCTTCAAAGACAGTCGACCGGTTGTCACTGGCTCGGACAACATTGCGCGCATTTGGAATGTGGAGAAAGGAGCATTGGTAGGAAGGTCATTCAGGGGACACTGGAACCGTGAGTCCAGGTGACATCATGGTCTGAAAGTCGGTTCGCTACAGGCGCTGATGGAAGGAGCGAAATAAAATCCACGCTGTAGCAACGTGGTATACAGCAAAAGATATAAAAAAACCTACATGAAATTTGAATTGGGCTATGGGCAGAAATTCAGCTCCACTCACAGCCATAGATTGACGACGGCAGCAAAATGGACGCTCCTCATCAACTTCAAACGCTACTGACCGTTCATCTTGCTGTCTAGCAACATGTCAGGATTGCTCGATGTAGCAAAAAAAGCATATCTTACTGTGAGAAGGCGCGCTCGGATGCCGGCGCAGACAACTCAGCCGGCGCGAATACAAACGACGCTAGTGCACACGAACTCAGTGTCGGCAGCTGCTTTCTTCAAGGACGGTCGACGGATCATCACTGTTTCAGTGAATACAACCCTGCGGATCTGGGATGTGGAGAGAAGAGCATTGGTAGAAGGACCATTTGAGGGACACGATGAATATGTGGCTTCCGTCGCTATATCGCCAGACGATAGACGAATTGCGTGTGGTGGAGATGATGGAGACATCATCATCTGGGACGTCGAGAGCAAACAGATGGTATTCGAACCGCTGGTGAAGCATAAAGCTATGGTGATATCACTGTGCTTCTCCCCCGATGGCAAGAGACTCGCAAGTGGGTCATATGATAAAACAGTTGTTATGTGGGATGCGGAGACTGGCGCTGTCCTCTCAATACTCACCGAGGGTAATATTCTGCCTTCG
>MU177936.1:78430-113136 GCA_016695465.1 Suillus americanus | reverse complement strand
AGGTTCTCGAATACCGACTGCCTGGTACTTTACTAGTAACCGTTCGTGTCAAAGCAGAAAGACATGGACACCTCATTGGTCCTTCATAGTTTGGCCAACACCAAGGCAAAGATTGTGTTTGCTAACGTCAATCATTACAACTGAGACGAAATACTGCATCGCACCATCAAGAGCGTTGATGAAATAATCCTCTGTTTGAAATGTCTTGAAGGCACGTTGGCATTGAATGCGTTCTTGGGAGACCGTCAAGCCTGTCGTCCACGAGCGGAGAGAGAAGATTGTCAGACAACAATCTGGAGCTAGTGCAATTACGCATGACAGAACACTTGCACATGCATGAGGTCTAGAGCGCAGACCAGTAAGATAGAGTAAGATGTGTTGGTTGCCGCGTGCCCCGGATGTAGCACCCCATCAATATCAAAAGGCGCCTAGAGATCGTTCTAGACCTTCTAGATCTCGCGATGAAGCAGAATGCAATATGTACTACACAGGATGATGAAAGTAGAATATAATAGACTCATCAGAATTAATTGTGAAAGTACCAGACGGATGCTCATTGAAGCGGGTTTGCTGTGCACAGGATTTATATATAACGGGCGTTTATGGGGAGGGACGGTGTTGATGCGAAGAAGCAACGCCATGGCAGCGTGGTAAGAGAGGGTAAGAGCCATAAAGAACCCTGGAAAGAACCACAGATAAGCTACATCAGCTGAGTTATGGGACGAATACAACTCCACTCACGACATATAAGATTGATGACATAACCGTAAAGTACTCTCCTCACCAACTTCAAATCCTACCGACTATCCATGGCACGTTGACAAGTGTGCTTGATGGAGCAAGAACGAGGTATCTTGCTGTGACAGGGTTCGCGACACTGGAGCAGACAACACAACCAATACCGACGATGCCAGGGCACACGAGGATGGTGTCAACAAATTGTCACTGGTTCGGACCGCATTGCGTGCAGTTGGTATGTAGAGAAAGGAACATTGGTAGGAAAGCCGTTCGGGGGACACTGGAGCCGTGAGGCCACATGTCCAGTCGATGTATCACTAGATGACTGCGAGTTGCAAGCAGTGCAGCTGATGACATGATAATCTGGGACGTCGACAAGTAGAAATTACTTGGTCCGCCACAGGCACTATAGAAGGAGCGAAATGTGATCCACGTTGCAGCAACGTGGTATGGGCCAACGATATATAAAGACCCTAGGGCCTAGATAAAATGGATTATGAGCAGAAATCCAGCTCTACTCACGACACATAAGCTTGACAAGGGCAGCACAGAGTACGCTTCTCGTTAACCTCAAACACTACTGATCGTCCATCTTCCTGTATAGCTACATGTCACGATTGCTCAATGCAGTAAAAAAAGGATATCTTACTGTGAGAAGGCGCGCAAAGTCAGCGCAAACGACACAGCTGGCACAGACAACACTGTCAGTGCAGATAGCCCAGCCGGCGCAAATAATTCCACCAGCGCAGACGACCCAGCCGGCGCAGACCAGCGAGCGATCGCAGACAGACCAGCCGCCGCAGACAACTCAACCTGCACAGACAACCCAGCTGGCGCAGACCAGCAAACCATCTCAGACAAACCAACCGGCGCAGACAACCCAGCCAGTGCAGACCAGCGAGCGATCGCAGACAGACCAGCCCCCACAGACAACTCAACCTGCACAGACAACCCAGCTGGTGCAGACAACCCAGCTGGCGCAGACAACCCAACCTGCACAGACAACCCAACCTGCACAGACAACCCAGCCGGCACAGACCAGCCTGAGCAAACCATCGCAGACAGACCAACTGGCGCAGACAACCCAGCCAACACAGATAATCCAGCCGGCGCAGAAAACCCAGCCAGCGCAGACACAAACGATGCGAATGCACACGATGGAAGTGTTGGCAGTTGCGTTCTTCAAAGACGGTCGACGGATCATCACTGCTTCAGAGGATAAAACTCTGCGAATCTGGGATGTGGACAAAAGAATATTGGTAGGAGGACCATTCGAGGAACACAGTGATTGTGTGTATTCAGTCGCTATATCGCCAGACGATAGACGAATTGCGAGTGGTGGAAGAGATGGAACTGTCATCATCTGGGATGTCGAGAGGAAGCTGATGGTATTCAAAGCGCTGGAGATGCAGAGGCTGCGTTTCGTCAGTGTGCTTCTCCCCAGATGAAAAAAAATTCGCAAGCGGGTCATGGGATACAACAGTTATTATTTGGGATGCAGAGACTGGTGCTTTTCTATCAAGACTTGATGGTAGTGGTCCAGTGTTTTCTGTCGCCTTTAGCCCAGATGGGCTGAGATTAGCATTGGGAACATCGGGTAGCATCCGGATTTGGAGCACCGATAATGCCGATCTTCTTCTCAACATCAACGCTCACGATGATTGGGTTCAAGGCGTTGTGTGGACGCCCGACGGCCAGCGACTTGTCTCTGCATCAAGAGACAAAACCATCAAGTTTTGGGATTCGTCGAATGGGACCCAGATCGGTCAACCTTGCACCGGTCACACTGACAAAATCAAGTCACTTGCCATTTCTTCTGATGGCTCCTTCATTGCAACCGCCTCGTTGGGTAGTGTGCGCCTTTGGAGCACAAAATCACACCAGCAGATAGGACAGGCACTCAAACACACCACATTGCCTTCCTGCGTCGCAATTTGTCTCAGTGGAGAACTGGTCGCGAGTGGAGACCTTGATGGGAATCTTTGGCTCTGGTCCGTCGAGAATACATTCGGGATGGATAGCAGTAGAGTGAAGCTGGGACAAAACATCTGTGTGGAGGCCTTTTCAGACGCGGACAAGGTGCAGATGATATCCGTCATTGTTTTAACATCTGTGATGATGTTCATAGGTCATTGAGCTCAACCCTTCGTCTCATCTTGGATACGAATTGAAGCATGCGGCGCTTCGTGGGGCGCATCGCTATGATGATGCATCCGACACCTTCACAACCATGCTGTCCAAGTTGGATGATGTACCCGACCTACAGATACGACGTAAGCCCCAAACAACTCAAGCGCCGACTTGAACATGACTTACTATTTTGCAGAGCTACGCCAGCAATGTCCACCTGAAGTAGAAGATACTATTCAACGAGCCATTCACGCCCAACTGGAACACGCTCCCCTTCGTCTAATCAATACGTCTACTGGACGTTTGTGCAATCGAGACGCGCAAATCAACGCATTCACTGCGAGTACAGAGTACGAAGAGTTTTTGCATTCATTCGACATGCACGGACCCCTCCAAATTGGGCTCATCAAACAAGCGGTGGCGAAGTACTTCAGTTGGGCCATGCTGTCCCATAGGTGGGAAGGGAAGGAGCCGTTACTGCACGACATTCAGGGCAGGTATATATACGACTTGGATCCGGTCAGAACTGTGGTGAAGTTACAAAAGTTCTGCAAAGTCGCACGCGATGCGGGGTATTGCTGGGCGTGGAGCGATACATGCTGCATCGACCAGAACAACAATGTTGAACTGGGAGAATCAGTTAACTCAATGTTCATCTGGTATCACTACTCAGCGCTCACCATCGTCTACCTATCCGATGTTCCTCCTTCGTCAAAGTTGGGTGCGCTCGCCAACAGCACTTGGAACACGCGAGGATGGACCGTTCAGGAGTTCCTCGCTCCTAAAATTGTTCTCTTCTACCGAGCAGATTGGACCCTATATCTTGACGACCACTCACGCAACCACAAGGAGTCTGTCAGTATCATGAGGGAGTTGGAGCATTCAACTGGCATAAATGCGCAGGCGCTCGTCGACTTCCGTCCAGGGACAAGAGATGTCCGAGAAAAATTGCGATGGGCGTCAAACCGTAAGACCACGAGGGAGGAAGACGTCGCCTACTCATTGTTTGGCATATTTGATGTCAACATCACTATTAACTACGGAGAGAAAAGAGAAAAGGCGCTCGGACGACTCTTAGAGTACATCATAGCCCATTCGGGCGACATCACAGCCCTTGACTGGGTGGGACAATCATCCACCTTCAACAGCTGTCTCCCGGCCGAGATTTCCTCATACAAGGCTCCATCATCTACACTGCCATCTGTATCCGAAGAGGAGATGCAGAATTCGGTCTCCACTCTGCGAAATACTGTGGCTGTGGAGTTGGCTTTCAATCTGTATACCCTCCTCGAGAACCTCAGTGTTCCTCGCTTTGCCAACGCCAGATTGCAATTACCTTGCATTGCATTTCCTCTCACAGAAGTCAGGCGGAGGGCTGGTCAAGACGGGGGCAGATATTTCACATATGAAGTCAAGGCAGACGGGCTACAAGACCTGCTGGTCACAACGGAAGACAAGCTAGTTCAATTCTCGCCTGCAAGACGTACTCGGCAGACATTCCTACTCGTCCGTCCGTGGAATCGGTATGATCTCGGGCTGATCAACTTTGCAAACGAGACGCAGAGCGACGAAGATTGGCTCGAGCCTGGGTCTCCGTCAGACAATACGTTCAGCGGCTATCCTGGACACAACGAGCCGGCCACGCAAGAGTTGAGGTTGATTGTTCGCCTCGGACAGCCCTTTGGCGCACTTTTTCTGGCGCAGCAGTGGGGTGGGGAGTATAAGAGAATCGCTTCAGATAACAATATTATCGCACAAGTCAGGGACATGGCTTCTGTTAATGACATGATGGACGTCAGGATGCTGGAGATATTGTAGTTGTGACGAACGGGACATTTTCATTTCTTGACAGCACCTCCACATGACCAGTATCCCTAGAATTTTGTATGATATCGGTCTCGATATCGTATCATATATTGTCTCGTATACAGGGCTTTTGGTCCGTCGAGAACACACTTTCTGCAGCATTCGGGATGGATCCTTCATATGATTCCTACTTCGCGTACCGCAGTAAGGTGAAGTTAGACAAAAACCTCTATGCGGAGGCCCTTTCGGAGGCGAACAAGGTGCGGACGATATTCGTTCGAGTTTTAACATTTGTGATGATGTTCGTAGGTCATTGAGCTCAACCCTACGTCTTATCTCGGGTATGAACTGAAGCATGCAGCTCTTCATGGAGCGCAGCACTATGATGATGCATTCGAGGCCTTCAATACAATGCTTTCCAAGTTGGATAATACACCCGACCGACGGATACGACGTAAGCCGCAAACAACTCAAGCGCCAACTTGAAAATGACTTATTTTGTACAGAACTACGCCAGAAATATGTCAGTCCATCTGTCTGATCAACACTATCACTGGGCATATATGTGATCGAAATGCACAGATCAACGGCTTCATGGAGAGTACCGAGTACAAAGAGCTTTTGCATTCATTGGTGATGCATGCGCCCCTCCAAATGGAGCCCATCAAAGAAGCGGTCGTGAAGTACTTCAGCTGGGTCATGTTGTCCCATAAGTGGGAAACTAAGGAGCCGCTACTGTGCGATGTTCAGGGCAGGGACATATACGGCTTGGATCCGGTTGGAACCGTGGTGAAGTTGCAGAAGTTCTGCAAAGTCTCTCGCGACGCGGGGTATCGCTGGGCGTGGGTCGATACATGCTGCATCGACCAGAAGAACGATGCTGAGCTCCAACAATCAGTCAACTCCATGTTCGTCTGGTATCAGTACTCAGCGCTCACCGTCGTCTACCTATTGGATGTTTCACCTTCATCGAAGTCTGGCGCGCTCGCAAAAAGCATTTGGAACACGCGAGGATGGACTGTTCAGGAGTTCCTCTCTCCTGCAATTGTTCTTTTCTACCAAGCAGATTGGACCCTATATCTCGACAACCTCTCACGCAACCACAAGGAGTCTGACAGGATCATAAGAGAGTTGGAGCGTTCAACTGGCATAAATGCGCGGACGCTCGTCGACTTCCATCGAGGGACAAGAGATGCCCGAAAGAAACTCCGATGGGCGTCAAACCGTGACACCACGAGGGAGGAAGATATCGCCTACTCTTTGTTTGGCATCTTTGATGTCAACCTTCCTGTTATCTACGGAGAGACAGGACAAAAGGCCCTCGGACGACTCTTGCAGGAGATCATAGCTCATTCAGGCGAGATCACTGTCCTGGACTGGGTGGGACAACCGTCCAACTTCAACAGTTGTCTCCCAGCCGAGATTTCCTCATACAACGCTCCGCCATATACGCCACCACCTCTATCTGAATACGACAGGCAGATATCGGTCTCCACGCTGCGAAAGAAGATTGTTGCTGTGAAAGAACTGTATACTGTTCTTGAGATCCCCCGCATTCCTCGTTTCGCAAATGCCAGATTGCGATTGCCCTGCATCGTATTTCCTCTCACAGAGGTCAGGCAGAAGGTCGGTACACCTCCCACTTATCATATAAAGGCAGATGGACTCCAAGACCTGGAAATCACAACGGCGGACACGCTGGTTCAATTCTGGCCTGGAAAGCCCGCCCCACAGAAATTCTTGCTCATACGTCCATGGAATCGTCATGATCTCGGGCTGCCCGACTTTACAGACGAGATGCAGAGTGCGGACGATCGGCCTGAGCCCGGGTCTGATAGATGTCCGCTCGGCTTATCTCCTTCAGATAAAAAGCTGGCTAGTTCGCAGCAAAAGTCGAGCTTGGTCGTGCGCTTCAAACAACGATTTGGCGCACTTAGGCTAGGGCAGCAAAAACCGGCTGATTCGCAGTCTCTCACGCGAGAGTTGGGATTAGTCGTTCGCCTTGGACAGCCTTTTAACGCACTTTTACTAGCGCAGCAGCAGGTTGGGGAGTATAAGAGAATCGCTTCGGATAATCAGATTGTCGCGCAAGTTAGAGACATCGCCTCTGCTGTCGACATGATGGACATCAAGACACTGGAGATATTGTAGCTACCAAGAACCGGAATCTCTCACGCATTTTCGTTTATACCTTGACACTAGTCTCCCGTAGTCAGACCTTGATAGAATGAAGACAGTCGTTCCTTCTATTTCAAGCCTTGACACCACCTGGATGCAAAAATACATGCAGAACTTTGCATCGAATAGTATCGAATAGTATCGTATCCTACAAGGAAGTACTCCCCTGCGGTCGGCTGCGAGAAATAAAGGACTGTTACTGTAAACAGTAGACAGGGAAACCGCCATCACAGCAATGATACAGATAGCCTAGATGCAGAAGTTTGGTCTGCGCCTGGGTCTCCGATATCATCGCGCAAGTTAGGGACGCGGCTTCTGTCGATGACATGATGAACGTACGTCAGAACGCTAGAAATATCGTAGGAACCCGGCGCATTATTTCAGACTTTAGGCTGACAGCTCCTCCATGGAACAGTACTCCAAAATTTGTGTTGTATCAACTTATTGTACCTATCGGATGCTCGGGAGAAAGTTCGGTAGGTGTTTCTGTGTTCTCTGCAATCCGCGCTTTGAGGTTCTCAACAAAGAATCCCAATGATAATGGAGTCCCTTCGTTGAGAACCGTAGCTGCGTAGTGGGTGAAATTTCATAGGAGATGTCTTGATGAATATACTACTAAAGTTACATGACGCTGGATAAAGGTACCTCGTCCATCCATCTCACCGATTCGTCATAGTTCGGCCACTGTAACATACCGTTAGCTGGACACTTGACGAAAGGCACTTAACATACGTGACAGTTTTGCGTTCGGTTGTCGCCACCTCCGTCTTCGCGCGGTTCAGGACTTTCTGGAACTCGGCTACTCGATGTCGCATACGGGAGTGCATGTACGCCTTTGAGCACTTGATGTGGTAGTGCAAATAATCGCGGAATAACTGTATGTGCGATATCGTATTGAACGAGATGTTGGCATTCGCAAAGTGGCGAGGGAAGAGGACAAAGGTGACATAGCCAATGTCATCAGTGTTCCGTAGACCTGCTAGATCGCGGATTTCCAAGGGTGGGTCGCGGTTCGTGTAGAGAACTTGGGGGGCATTTTGAATACTAGGCTGCCGTCGAGCGTCTACGAATTCCTGGTTGCAACGTTAGGCATTGATGCGAGAAATCAGAGAGTATTCTTACCTGCAAGAATACCTTGCCAAAAATACGATCGGTCTCCTCCCTAAAGACTGTCGAGAATATCACAGTGACACGGTCGGGCGACGCTTGGATGTAGATGGCTTCTTCATCACGGTAGTGGATCTGCATTAACTGCCCCTGAGCACCGCCTGATGCTTCCAACTCTTTCTGTTGCTTAAATGCGAGCTCGAATGGTGCCGCTAGAGCGTTCCGCTTGAATAGCGAGATAGATTTCACGAATGCTTCTCTGCTTTCTGCGGACACCAATTGAAACAGATAAACACACAATGGAGCCGCACGTACCATCATCGGCTGGAACCTGGTCAATATCTATATCAAGACTGATGTTATATTCTGGCTCTGTCTGCTGTTTTATGAGTGGGCCATACTCCCGTTGCAATATTTGCATCGCTCCGTATGCAACTAGCTCATCCCAGCATCGGATATTCATAGAAAGCTGAACCACGGTCTTCTTTTCTGGTGTTGATAGATGAAACCTCACGCCATCAAAATCTACAAACAAAACATCAAGAGATGACGGCCTGGACATCTCATTAGTGTGCGTAGTGTTAGTCAATGACAATCTCACTTTGCGATCTTCTCCGCAAGCGTGGTCTGAATGATGAGATTATGGGACTAGCGGCCATCAGAACACGCGTCCTCAAAGGAGCTTTCCAACATCGCTCACCTCGAGGAGGATCATGTTGTCGTCGTCTGCTGCGGTGTACCGTGTTGGTCCGTGTGTTATCTATGTAGGACACGAGCGTGAGAAAGTCTTATGGTCGCAGCCGCCGAATGATTTCCTTCTTGCTTTTTGCTACTTATCCAAGCTAGCAAGCGACAGATCATACAGCGAAAAGTGCTCCACAAGGTTTTCAATCATGGGTTAGTTTTTTCCTAATGTCAAATGGCTCAAAGCTCAAAGATATGCAGCGCCTAAAAAATCAAAGGCATCAAAGATGTCTCTCAATGAATTTCTCGGCGATAGCAGTGCGTTGGTCATTTTTCATGAAAGGTCGGTTATAATGTGACACATAGCGCTGGGATCATGGGCGGATGAGATGGATTCTCTTCCGAGTGCTCGTACGTGCTTGTCTATTCTCATGAGGATTTAGCTTATCGGAATTTGCCTAGCGTCAATGAGAACGGATGATGACAGGCCTCGACCTGGTGATCGGTTCGGGAGAAGGGACGACTTTTCTTCGTCGCGGCGTAAGTTCTCATTACGAGTCTCATAATTCATATCGATCCATACTCCACGTAGCCGATCGATCGTTTGCGTCGCCTCGGGAAGATCTCCCCCTGCCCACCCAACCCCCTTACACTGCCTACGTCGCAAATCTCTCCTTTGACATCACCGAAGGCGAACTTGAAAGCTTCTTTGGTCCTCATGAGGTATGTATTCTGCGGCCTGATATGCATGACGTAATGTCACTTTTGGTTAGACCAAATCCATCAAAATCATCAAGGACCGTGATGACAAGCCGAAAGGTTTTGGATATGTTGAGTTCGTAGAGCTTGATGGATTAAAAGATGCACTGGCAAAGACCGGTAGTGTCAGTGAACATGCCATCTGTTTTCTTCGTGCCGTAGTTGATTCTCTTCTAGAGCCTTTCTGGACGGACAGTTCGTACCAGCGTCGCCGAGCCTCGTGAGTCCTGAAGACACTCTTTCGAGGCTTTCAAGACTTAGCATTTCACAGCAAAGGAAAGGTCCGGATTCTCAGGGTCTAGCTTCGACGATGACTCCAAGTTCTCTGGTAACTGGCGTCGTGAAGGCCCCCCACCTAACATGCAAGATTCGCGCGATTCTTCCCGACGTCGGTTCGATGGTCCTCCGGGAGATCGCATGCCACCTCCACCCAGTGTCTCAGACGAGGTCAGCCAGTGGAGGTCGAGTAAGCCTCTTGCAAAGATCCCTGAACCAGAAGTTCCGTCATTCAAGCGGAGAGGCTCAGGATTCTCCACGCCCGAAGGCCAATCGCCTGCAGATGGCGAGGATAAATGGGCTCTTGGGAGCAAGTTCAAGCCGTCGACAGAAGACCCGCCATCGAGATTTGGCAGTTTGAGAGGCAGTCATGATTCACAACACGTGAGAGACCCGCCCGCCGATGAGGGCGACTGGCGCGCTGGACGATCGAGAACATCGCGTGAGTTATCACATTCAACACATTAAGGGTATGGGTTGAAACCTCGGATGATAGCAACCAATTCCACACCCCCTACACCCCAGATGGGTCGTCGTAAGCTCGAGCTTCTCCCCCGTTCTTCCAACTCTGCCAGTCCCTCTCCCCTGTCTTCTCCGAAAATGGCTTCTAATCCCAGTGTCCCGTCTGCTCCCAAAGCTAATCCTTTCGGCGCAGCTAGGTTTGAATTTCTCATGATATTCAACCTGTCAAGTGCTCAAGTCTCTGCAGACCAGTTGATGTTACCTCAAAAGAACGCGAAATTACTGCCCGCGTTGAGAAGGATCGCGAAGCCTTGAAAGAACGTGTTCCGCACCCAATGTCACGCAACTCCTCCCGTCAAGCGACTGAGCGAAGTCCTATTACTGGTACATGGTCGCCGCCCCAAGTTATCGCTACGCCGCCTACCCCTGGATCTCCGCGCGTCTCTCATGTTACACCATCAACGTCAGCAAACATTAGACCATCGATTAGCTTCGCCAACGTTGCCAGTGCGAAGAAGGATGCATTAAATGCCAAGACTGAAGAGAAGGAAGAGTCGCCCGTGGACAAGGTTACTGAGCAGGTCGCAGAAGTAAGCGTGTAGTGTATTGTGTTTATGACTTTTTATCTCTACACTTGCTCTGATTTCTATGACATTTTGTGATTTTGGGGTATTGCAGATGACGTTAATGAGCATAACAAACTATGGAGTATAATGTGAACAGGATTTTCTATCGTCGGTGGTGAAGTTCGGGGTCAATGAACTTCATTCGTCCTCGTCCTAAAACTCTGCTTTAGCTTTTAACATGGGAGCAGTTAGAGATGGCCAACCTTTAAATCGCACACCTCCTTCGCTCGCAGGCGGTGTGGATTCATATTTGCGCTTGATCCGCTCGAGTTCCCTTCGCTTAGCCTCTTCTAACCGCTCCTGCTCCTCTCTTTCTAGTCTGGCATCATACTCCTCTTCGGTTTCTTGCCTAGGAACCTTCTCTTCTTCATTCTTGCGACCCTCGTCATCCGTTTTGGTATCCACTTTGCTTTCATGTTTTCGGCGTTTGGACTTTTTCCTCTTTTGAGTGCCACGATCATCATCTGAACTTCGTGAGCGCGAGCGACTACTGTGACGTCTTCGACTAGGAACTTCTGCACTTAATTCTTCACCTTGGAAGGATATTAGTCACTTTATCCGAACTTCCTGCGAGAAGGGGGCACCTTGAGACGCTTCTACCTTCCTCTTAAGTTCTAGTTCACCGCAGTTGACGATAACGATAGGGTGCTGAGGTCTGTCCTTATCATCTACAGGAACCACAGCGAGTTTCTTGACGACTTCTTCGTATCCACGAATGACGCGGCCAAATACGACATGCTTGCCTATGAAGGTCTCCCATTAAAGACGCATGTGGATTTTCTAGAACAAAGGCTTACCATTTAAATGCGGACAATCTCGCAGGGTAACAAAGAACTGTGATCCATTTGTGTTGGGCCCCTTGTTGGCCATACAAAGAAGGCTGTACCGTGAGATTGGGGACATGAGTGAATTATTGAAGTATTCGATAGTGAACCTACCCTTCTGATTCCAAAGGTCGCGTCAAGTCTTCGTCAGGGAAAGCACTGCCGTAGATGGATTCTCCCCCTGCGCCGTTTCGCTTCGTAAAGTCTGATGACCATGAGTAATGCCCAAGAATGAAGTGATAGAAAGGCGCACCTCCACCCTGAATCATAAAATCGCGAATTGAACGGTGAATGATGCTATTCTTGTAGTACAGAGGCCGTTCGGAAACAGCGGAAAGGCCTTTCTCGCCCGTACATAGTGCTCGAAAGCTATGAAGGTGGTCAGATCAGGGCAGCATACAATGTAGGTTCATTTACTTTTCAGCTGTCTTTGGTGCTGTATCGTTGTAAAGTTCGAAGATGACTCTGGGATGAAGTGATAAGACATTAAAACCAGTGCAATATAGGGGTGTTAATTACCGCCCTGCAGGCTCAGTGCCTATTGCAAAGTCGAAGAAAACGCGAGGCCGCATGTATGGATCCAACTGAGTCCGGGTGGCAGGAAAGTGAAGTTGTTCTGGCGTATTGCACGTGATCTGCCCCGCCAGCCCCGGAACCCGATACCTATGCTGTACTTATACCTCTACAGTCTCCATAACGCATCGGAAGTCACATGAAATGACAGACAAGCATGCTATTTATTTTCTACTACAGATCCCTCGGACCCCTATCTCGACCGTTTCATTTTTAAATTGGTTGATTTCCTTTCCTGTCCATTCCTCTCCGCTTCACTAAAGGCTTTACTACTCTCGTGATGGGTTTTGTCTGGTACATGACTCGGATTAATGGCACAGCTGAAAATTCTCGGGTCTGGCAATTGGATGGATTGCCTTGAAGCAAAGCAGGCTACTTCGATGTTAGACACAATGCCCGCGGCACCGGGAAAGGCTATGTCATTCAGATCGCGTTTGTGTTCTATTTGCATCTCTACGAGCTCTTGCTCTACCTCCCACGTGGTATATCGCTGACCTAACAACAAACACGTCGAAGAGAAACAGACGACCTCCAAATCCTCGTCAGACCCAGTAGACACAATTGGAGCCATAGATCTACTAGCAAGTGTCGACGAAGTGTATACCCGGTTCATCCCACAGTTGGTTTGGAGCTTGCCGCTGTTCGTCGCATGGCAAGAATATCATTGGTCCTCCACCTACCGTCCACTGGAAGAAAACACTTGATTATATTTTTGGTGGCTTCATTCATCTTGACTATCGTGAGTGCTTTGTTCACCTTCCATAGTGTCATGCATGTTACTAGCTCTCCTATAAACCGCTCGGGCCTCCTGTACCTCTTACTCTTGGTATTGCCGTGTTTTTGGTTCGTGACTTTCAACTGTGGTGCTTAATTTCACCCTTTTCATCAACTACAGATCCTCGTCGTCGTCGTTTCTGCTACATTCTATGCTTTGATCGATTGGAACGCGAACAGAATCATGAAGTCAATAAAATCTCTAATTGCGCATGAGGCTGTAGTCATTAGGGACGGAAACCAGCCAATAATCAAAGCTGCTGACATTGTAGTCGGCGATGCTGCCGCGCTCAACGCTGTCGATCGTGTCCCGGCCGACATGCGTGTTGTGCAGGCATCGTCCGACCTTCGTTTTGATCGCTCCCTCCTGACGGGTGAAAGGTCTGTTCCTTGTCTTATGCGCCTGAATTTGGCTGGGGTCTAATTGCAGTCAAATGGTATCAGGAACTCTTCATGCAACATCGGACAACGCTCTGGAGACTCGCAACCTCGTACTGACTTCCACTTTTGTTGTACAAGGGACTTGCCATGGAGTCGTGTTCGCCACGGGAGATAGGACTGTCATGGGACGCCTTGTCAAGATGTCTGGAGAAACAGAGTTCAAGCTTAGCACTATCCAAGGAGAAGTATGGTTTTTCACCAAAATCGTTTCATATGTCGCACTCTTTTTCTTCTCCTTATCGATTCTTCTATACGGCGTTTGGTTACGGACATCGTATCCTGGGTATGACGCCCGTCTTCCGTCATCTTAAATTCAATTGGCTGCTTGACTGCTCTCGTTCCCCAAGTAGGTCGCCACCAATGAAAGTTTATATTACCTTCTTAGTTGATATTTTGCAGGGCCTTCCTATTTGCGTGGCACTCTCGTTGTCTGTTGTCGCCCGTCGCATGGCTAAACGTCAGGTGTTGGTCAAGAATCTGGCGACCATCGAAACGTTAGAATGCATGTCTGTGTTATGTTCCGACAAGACAGGCACGTTGGCTGCAGGAAAGGTAGTAAGATGAAGGATGCATGTGCTTGTTACCAGCTTGCTGATGGACCCACAGACGGTAGGAAATATGGCCTTCCTCGATGACGTATTTGGTGTCGAGAAAATTAACGAGAGGGTTACGAAGGCATCAGACCCCACTATATTTTCTGCGTTCAAGGCGTTCCAACAGATCGTGAGGCTTTGCAACGGCATGAAATTCGACACAACGACTAACCACCTTCCTATGCGGGATCGTACGATCAAGGGCGATCCGACTGATACTGCTCTTTTGCGTTTCTCCGAGGCCCTTTCAATACCGGAGCTTGGTGTGGATGCCAGTACTCTATGTAAGAAACCCATAGAAGAAATCAAGACTGGACTTTCACCGAACAGCGTGGAAGATCTCTTGTACATGGAGATGTGCGGTTTAACCTTGGTTGGTCTAATTGGAATTTGCGATCCTCTCGCCCGGATGAGTAGTAACAGAGATCGTATTTGCGCGCATTACCCCTGACCAGAAAATACAAACTGTCGAAGAGATCAAAGCTCGCGGAGACAATACAGTCGCAGTCACTGGAGATGGTGTCAATGATGCGCCAGCACTCAAAGCTGCTGATATCGGTGTTGCGATGGGTAGTGGCAGTGATGTGGCCAAGGAAGCTGGTATGGATTTTCCGTACTGGGACTTGAATTTACACTTTTCTACAGTCTTTCATTGCGTGGCTGGCGTGGTGGTGGTGAACTCGAAGTCATATGATTCTATGAAGTTGGAATTTTTTTTGTCAGTACTGCTCGGTGTAAATTATTCAATGCGCAAATGTTATCCACTGCCGATCCATTTTCAGCAGGAAGGTTAAGCAGATCGTAACGGCACCTGGCCACGCCAGTCCCGACAACAACTTGAGACAATTAATTCATTAGTTTGATCAGAGTCAGGGAGCATCAGGAAACTCACTGCCGAGCGAAGTGGCTTGTAGCAACCCTGTCATTTTAATGCATTAACTATTGTACATTATGATCACTGCTCGCCATTCAATAACTTTTCCAGGCAGGATTCTTGGGATTGAGGAACAATAGTGATACTACAAGCTCAAGAAACTACTGGTAACAAAGTATACATGTATGTTTCGTGATGTAGATCTACGCGAACTACAGTTGCGGACAAGCAAAGTCTGCAATTTTGGACAACACCAAAGACTGATTTTTCCTGGTGCCACAAATGACCGGAAACCCATTTTTAGTGTAGAATATGTTTATTGAGGACCAGTGCAATGAATTTACACGAGCCGATTGTCCAAAAACTCTCATTTGAGGGTTTTCTAGGGCTAAATTTTGGCGGTACCATAAATAAATCGCTAAAATCTCGAAAAATATGGCAATCGCTTCCTTTTGACATCCTTTCCATTGAAATATTACAAAAATATCGAGCCGTTCTAGCGCTAAAAATTGGTAAGTGTTGAGGTAATTACCCCTAAAATGTCTCTCAAATGCTATCGGTTGGGCCGCACATGGGCAAAATTATACCCAATAAAGTCTACATAACTAAATTAGAATGATTTTTTGTCAGTGACCTGTCATCTTGGTGATATAGGGCCCCCAAAATGGTGCCTCAGACACCCAAAAGGGGTACACAATGTCTTTCAAATTGTCCAAAAATTTGGCGGGCCAAAAACCTCGTGGGAAAAACTCCGGACCACTGTTTTTAGACGTATTTTCACTCCGTGAGTTCAGATCTGGCCTTGGTTTGGCACCAAAAATTCATGCTGTTTGCTTGTCCGCAACTGTACATATGTCTGCATACCACACGTGACACCGGTTGTCTCTTTGTATCAACTCTTCTATTACATAAAGCATTAAGGTCCTACTATAAAGTCTGATACATGAAGCATGCTTTTTTCAAAGCCGCTTAATATTCCATCGTACAGGCCGCATCTCGCCGTCTGATATATATCTCATATACCCTGTCAACCTTGCATCATGATTCTGGGAGACGTTTCTGCTTGTATATTCATCGATGACCAGGAGCTCCCAGAGTATGATGTCGTCGTTTCCAGCACGCCAACAGAGAACAGAACAACGTGCTGGATCGCGTCAGCCGAAGGCAAGGTGCGTTGTTCATAAAATGAACAGGGAAAGGTCCTTAGTACCTTCATAAGAAATTTGGAGTCAGGACGAAGGTTTTAGCCAAGCAGACCTCGGGGATTGTAACAACCGTCTTTATTGATGGTGTTAGGTGTTGTGTGTATGCTGGGCCTCCGGGCTACTCCGGTACGCTGGACCACACGTTTCTGACCAATGGTCGTGTCAGAAGAGATTTCGTGTTTTCCAAACTTGAGCTTACTGGTTAGTATGCGAAAGTTCTTGAATCCCACTTCCAAGTTCTAATGCTGTACTTCAGATGACGACTCAATGCTGGATGATCGAACCTCAAACGACATAGGTCAAATTGTGATGGAGAAAGCAACGGGGAAGTACACCATGACGGAACACGTAGTAGGTTCCCAGGATGTGACTCTTCGTGTACCGGAAGGCAAAGTGCATGAACGCTCTAAGAAGGCATGCTCTCATCGTGTCACGTACGTAAAATTCCATCGCACGCCTCACTTTTTGTGATTGTCATTCTGTTAAGCTTCGGAGAAGAAGTACCCCATCACGATCCAGGAATACCCTTCACCATCATGCAAGACAATAGTCCAAAGAGTGTCTTCGTATTCAAATACACGCGCTTGGGTGGGCCATGGTGTTTTCTACGCGCATTCACCACTTATGCATATCACCGATCCCAGACGTCCTGCAGGCAATGGGAGTAGCACCATATACACCAAGTACGGCAAAGACAGAGCCGCAGCCAGAGGATCATAACGATGAAATTGAAGTCATGGATGGGCCTAACGAGTCCTCGCCCTCAGATGATGTCAAGCCACTAGCAAGGATTCGAGAGCTGGAGGTAATTTTTCGCTTTGGTGATGTCTTTCCCTCCGGCTCACTCTCTTCTTGCAGATGGAGCTCCAGCGCTTGCGTGCACAAGTAGAGGATCGGAAGCCCTCACTTGTCAAGTTGGAACATGGGGGTTCGCGACGGAAACAAGCCGTTATGGAGGTCATTGATCTCACTGATGATTAGCTTCTCTGTATTTCCTAGGTTCAGGCTTATGCTACCGTCCCGAGGTAAGCAACCCAAATTCCCAATGCAACGGACACTTCCATGCAATTTCTAGGGACTCGATTGTTTGCAAGATGGAGCACGCTACATGCATAGTTTCTGTGTGGCTCAAATTATCATCATTGTGGATACGTGTGGATGTACAATGTATTTGTACAGAACTTCTTAAAAGTCTGTCGCCACCAGTCCTGACGTTACGCTTACGACTTGAATAATACTTTCTTAGTAAATAACTTGTACTGTTGGTACACCTTTTCTACAACCCCTTTATTCCGAGCCGTAGACTTCGTATAATATAGGTTGCATCCCAAGACTTCAGAAATTCAATATTAGTAAGCTCAGGATTACTACATACAAACAAGCTTTCATCACTTTCTTTTCCCCATAGCAGCGATGCTACACCCATGCTCCTCGGAGACTTCTCTACCTGCCGGGCGCTCCGATTGACGGAAACGAGGAGTCAGCTCCCGCGACCGGAGATTTGGTGTCACCGTCTCTCCTTTAAGACAGGAGGCTACTAAGTACTTACATGCTGGATTGCATCTGAGGAAGGAAAGATTTCCTCACAACTCGCGTTCCGCGGCGTAAGGAGTCCAACGTCGTGGCTTCGCTCAAATGTTTCGGCCGGTTGGCACCGGGATATTCTGAAATGCACATAATACTTGTGATGCGCACTAGCACTCGCGATTTCATATCTTCTTGTTTCATCTCGAACCACCGGGTACTACTTGCTGACTTGATATTGTTCCGTGATCGGTATCTTGACCTTTATGATGCTGAGTGGTATTCAGATGATGACGGTTACCTACGCCCTTGGATATTCGTGGGGAAATTTGTTTAACAATCGCATATTCCACGAACAAACAAACAAATGGCACACTCAAGTAGTGTCTCGTGTAAGTAGCAGTGTTGACTTGTTTATCATAACTGCAGCTTCGGGACAAAGTTAAGAGACTTCCGACTACCAATTCATACTATGGCTCCATCAGCAAGCATGTCTTTTATTTCTGTACTGAACACAATGAACACTCTGCAAGCCAATTGTATATATAGCACCACCTTCTACGGTCATTGGCTGGAAGCGCTCCTGTCTATGGGTGAACCGGAAGCCGGTTGTTTCGCGGGACCGCTAGAGAAGATTCCGGATCCCGAAGTAAGCGAAATATTTCGCCTGATTTTCCATCACTTAACGAATGGAGAATGAGCTGAAACACCTGCTACAAAAAGAAGGACTCGGGATCGAAAGCCCACCGAATCAAGTTAGAAGGATCATCCTCGTGAGCAGGGATATTTTCTACCATCGAGATTACCGGCCTGTCGTAAATCCTGCCTTGAGTAGATTCTCCCGGCGGCAGGCACCTTGCACATTCTGTCGTCGAACACGACTCATTCCGCGTTTTAGCTGCGTCCTATACCCGGCCCGGATCCTTCTTTCGACTCCTCGAGATCTATGCCTTTAATTCGTGTTCCGCGCGATTGGCGGTCCACGCCGTGTGCCTGTTTGTACCGCCTGGTCAGTATCACATCGCATGACAGCACTCGTGGTTTAAATTGAAACATCACATGAGGACATTTACTCGTACATCAATTCTCCTAGTAACCTCCTGATGTTCTCTGAAGTGGCAAAGTGGCGCAGAACTCTTGAAAAAGGGGCTGAGAGGAGTAGTGGAAACTGTATTTTTCCGTGCGTCATTCAGCTCATTTGTCACAAAACGGATGGAGAAATATGAATGACACACATCCTCCAGAAATTCAGAGTTCAACCAGCGTGTTGTTTGGAGTTTATTATCGAAGTGGCGACGCATATATATAGAGATGGATTGTGTTGAGTCCCGGCCGCCTTCCCGGATCTACATCAACTATCAACTCCTCGGACTTTATTGACATGAAGGAGTGCTAGCGCGTATATGTGACTGTGATTGCACGCAGAGACACCTCGTGTTTTTGGTCCATGATCCGTTTCCAACCTGCTGAAGAAGAAAGCACAAGACCGCTGGACATTGGCGGTCCGTTACATCGGGCGATGTGAAATATCAACTCCTATGTCACGGTGCTGTTCCTCACATGTCATCATTAATTTGAGGCGTGCATGGTGACTCCATCCTGGGTGAGATCGCTGAAATGGCAAGTTAGCACATTGTGACATACTTTTGTGAATGGTCCACCCAAATGAAAAGCCGTTTTGTAGCTCCAAGATGCGAATCGCGAGTAAGTATGGTCTGGGCTAAAATCACAACTAGTCCGTATTTTCAAGTGCTCTGGTAGCCAACACCACTAAGGAGGTCTGCTGCTGTGAAGAACGTTCAAGAAATTTCCTCAACGCACCAACAAGTAGCAGTAAGAGTTTGGGATAATATCACATGACGCGATCGCGTTCCTTGCTGTCGCTGAGTTTTAAATTTAATTAGTTGGCTAAAGCCCAGTTAGTTACTTTTTGCACGCCTTCCTGTACCTGGCTAAGCGCGTGTACATCGATTGAAAGCTATCCACGTCATCGTTTCTCCTTTCCTCTAATGCTATCCTACGGGACGCTACGAGCGTGCATCAGGGTCGATGGACAAGCATTGGAGAGCTATGGAATTGAGACCTTTCCAGAAGAAAATAAAGTGACCTGTTGGATTGCTTCGGAAGCAGGAAAGGTGTGTGCTTGGTGAATTTCGTACATGAGGCGACCTCCAACGCCGCCTCCTGTCGCTCCTGCAGACGTTCTCTGTAGTATGGCAAGATATCAACCATGCACGTCAGTATCACCAAACAGGAGATGTGACACTCGATGGCGTACATGGAGGGGGTCAATTAATGCGTGCTTTAAGCTTCAATGAGCCACCGACGTATCAGAGATGTACTGCGGAATTCAAATACGTCAACACGTCGATGAATTCCATTTGTCCGCTTACCTTCTCGAGCCTTCAGCTGACGGGTCAGTTTCATCTAGTGTAAACCATCAGACTCCAGAAGTGTGCTCACATACTTATAGATGAAGATCAACACCTGAATTCTGCTCATGCCGAGCTCGGAGAAATTTCCTTGGCCATCTGGCCTGTGAATGTGATTGGCATGGGCTACCAAAGAAAGTTAGTCTCTGCCAAGGGGACGATGGTCCACGAACGTTCAAAGAAGGCATCAAGCCACTGTGTGGGGTGCGTAGTTTTGCTCCATCTCATCACACAAGTCACAAACGATCTTAGGTTCGGAGAAGAGATCCGCGTGCCACCACAGCAGGTAATTAACGTGGCTCGCGTTGGGATAATCCCCACGGCTACATTTGTCTTCAGGTACAGACCATTTGGTTCGTATGCACAACACAGTCGGTAATTATACTCCGATCCTCATGTATCCTTACTAGATCGACTGGTGGCAGATGGTATTGCCCCGCCACCTATGCAACCTTCACGAGGAACAAAGCGTGAAGTTCCTGTAGACATTCCAGAGCCGGAAGATCACAACGATGGGACAGGCTTAGACATAGATGATGAAGCTTTGCGTGAGCTTAATGCGCTGAAAGTTAGATCTTTTCTTGCGGTATGCTTATAGAAGTGCTGACACCCTCACTACGAAGGCACAGGTGAGAAGGCTCGAGGAAAGAATATCCACTACCCGCAGTGCCAAGAGGGTAAAAATAGAGTCCAGTGACACTATGCGGGGTCAGTGAGACGTTGAGGAGTACCACTACCTTATACAGGTAAATTTTCGAATCTCTCTCCAATAGCCTAATCGCTGAAAGCACAAGCACATGCAACGTAATTCCGACCCACTTCTTTCTTTTGGACGCTCACTTCGTTACATTCACATGCATGAGAAAACGCGTGTTGAAGTTTGACTGTCTTCCGCTCCAGTCATGTCCCCGCCCCGCACACCGTAACGAAGGAAATGCTTTAGAGCATTGAACAGCATTGCATCCTCACTCATTTCCGTATCCATATGCCAATTAATTGGCGTCAAATCTGCATCCCTTTGTCATGGTCTAATCATATTTCAATCCTGTACAATTTGCTGTGGTTCGTTTTCTTGATAGGTACGTTCTGGCAGGATGTTTGTGCTCTCGCTGACCAACCCCTGGCGAGCAGTTTAATCGCATACATTGATCATTCTCCCCGTTAATGCTCGATCGATTTTAATGGCCTGCGATCACGGTCCGCCTTGCCCAATCACCGCCTCCATCCTTCAGATAAGCTTGCTTCACTTTACGTACCGCTACTGAATCAAGGTGTCTTGATGTACCACACTCCGATGAATTCTCCTGCTTTCCTAAACTTAGATATCCATGCTGAACGTGATTCTAGTTAGCTAAAATGATAATGGTTTTTGCGCTATTCTTGCTCACAGCCCCAGCGCTCAGCGTCCCTCGGAAATGAGGCAAACGTTATTTCTTAAGGAAATGGGCTTCCATGTGCAAGGGGAAGGTGGGCTAGGCTGTGCACCTTGTGTTTTTTACTGATGTGGTCTAGTCTGGTCTGGTCTCCAGGTGCATCCAGGGACCGCTCACTGGACTATACGTGAAACGTCCGGCGTCCAACTTGCCAGCCTTGAGGCTGGCGTTAATTTTGTACGTACCTCGATTGCTTCTATAACGAAGCTCCACATAGGATAAACTTGTGGAGCGCACGAGGGACTTTCCTGTGCAAGGAATTGCACTCTGTGCGGCCCTAAAATGTCACAAAATAGCGTAAGTGCCTCGTGGGTCGTGGCACCAATGACTATAAAGTGCACACAATTCCTTCCTGTATAACGAAATATCCCCTGTATCTCATCGGAGTCACGTCATGAGCACAATGACTGTAAGCATAACACTCCAATCTTCTGTGCCTCGTGTTCACGGTTTGCTCACCAACCCCATGCAGCAACGCACCAATGACAAGCAACCGGGACCTATCCGTCGAAGATTGAGGCTTCTTGAGAAAGCTGTGCAATTTTTATCGCGCCTAGACGGTCGAGGGCCTCACCCAATACACGAGGTGTCCCTAAACACTTCATTCCATTCACTTCCATTAAGCCAGGTAAGTAGTGGCAATGAGTATAAAAGCCCACGTCTAATGCTTTATATTCGCCAGGAACGAAGCCCTTCCATCCATTCAACACTTGATTTCCATTCAATACTTGATTTCCACTCAATCCTTGATATGCCTGACGAGCAACTCGCGCTTATCATCCCATCCAAGCAAACGACATTTGCCGTTGCTAGTCGTAAAATACCTAAGCCAGGTCCTGGCGAAGTCCTGGTCAAACTTCAGGCTACTGCGCTCAACCCTTTCGATGCGAGGGTCCACAGGGATGGCACATTCGTCGATAGCTATCCCGCAGTGCTGGGCACCGATGGTGCCGGTATCGTTGAAGAAATCGGAGAAGGCGTTACAAAATTCGATCTAGGGGAAAGAATGTATGTCGTTTCACTTCTACTATGGCATTACTGTAAGATTGATCGTCACTTCGGGGCCTAGATTCTTCCATGGTGCCTTTGACGATAACGATTTGGCAACCTTCCAGCAGTATTGCGTGGTCACGACTGACTTCGCAGCTAAGGCAAGTTAATCCCCGCGATCGGTGGCTGAGACTCGTGTTGATCGATATTACTCA
The DNA here is from genome assembly GCA_016695465.1 of Suillus americanus. Taxonomy (NCBI): domain Eukaryota; kingdom Fungi; phylum Basidiomycota; class Agaricomycetes; order Boletales; family Suillaceae; genus Suillus; species Suillus americanus. The sequence continues at coordinate 90,492 of MU177936.1, read as the reverse complement.
GGTCCCGAGAAGCTTATCGCTTGACCAGGCTAGCACCATTGCATGCGGAATTGGCACAGCCGCGATCGGGATGTACGGTACCACCAATGGTATCGGACTTATTCCTCCTTGGGACCGCGGTGGGTGGTCCAAGTACAAAGGTTGGCCCATCTTGATCTTAGGTGGTGCTGGCTCTGTGGGCAACTACGGTAAGCTTGGCACCTCATTGCCACAGCAAATCATTTTACTAAGGCATTATTGCTACTAGTTATCCAACTTGCGAAGCTGTCGGGTTTCTCACCTATCATTACCACTGCCTCGCTGAAGCACACGGAGCATCTGAAGAGTCTCGGAGCAAACCACGTCATAGACAGATATCTTCCACTACCAGCACTAAAACAGGCCGTGATGAAAATCACGGGCTCTCGCATACATATTATGTACGACTCCATATCCACGGCAGAGACGCAGGATGCTGCTTGGTCGTTGCTTGCGCCCGGGGGGAAGCTTGTTGTCACACAGCCATCGTCGATCACCAGGGACAGCTGTGACAGCAGGCAGGTGGTTCCTGTAGACGGGAGTCCGCAATCAGATGAGAACTGGGAAACGGGGAAGAGGCTGTGGGCTCATCTTGAGAGATGGGTCGAAGACGGTCACATACAGGTATGTATCAATCAAACCTTACCTCTAAGTATCTTCTAACATTGTCTCAGCCAAACCACGTCGACCTATTATCTGGCGGGCTGCGTGCAATACCAGATGCGCTTGAGAGATTCAACGCCGGGAAGGTAGACGGGGTGAAAATGGTAGTTCGGCCGCAAGAAACCTGAACAATTTTGCACGGTCGATCGCATGGACATCCATATATGATCATTATTTTATCTATATACCCTTCATTTCTTTGTCAATATGAATTGCTTCTTGCATTCGTCATCATTTGAAATGGTCGAGTTGAATAAAGGGTGAGACCCCTATGTAGGTTGCTTTCACACTCTCAGATCTTCGCAGCTATGTCTGACACAAAGCAGCAAAAAGCACTCTTCCTTCAGTCTAAGCAGGGCCAATTCGCCGTTGGTCCGCACAACATCCCGAAGCCTGGGAAAGATGAGGTCTTGATTCAGGTTTACTCTGCAGCCCTTAATCCTGTCGACTACAAAGTTCAGGAGCATGGGCTTTACATCGAAAACTACCCAGCAATACTCGGTGAGGATATTGCTGGGATCGTCGTCGAAGTAGGAGAAGGTGTCCACCACATCGCGAAGGGAGACAGAGTGTGAGCGTTACTAGCCCCTGAGTTGTGCCTGGGTTTAATTTATTTGCTGTAGATTCTCCCATGGCCAGTTTACAAACCATGGATCTGCTTTCCAACAGTTTACACTCAGCGTCGCGGATTTCACTACGAAGGCATGTTTTTTGCGAAGGATTTGCATTGGTACTGATAGAATATAGATCCCGAATAATCTGGGATATGATGAGGCAGCCACTATTCCATTGGCCCTCGACACTGCGTCGACAGGCCTGTATAATAGTAACAGGTATGGGTTAGGCCTCACACCGCCTTGGGTAGAGAGCGGCATTGGCATGTACTCGGAGACTCCAATCGTCATTCTTGGTGGATCGTCAGCTGTCGGGTCATATGGTAAGTTGCGAGTAACTGTGACTGTCAAGGAAAGTATTATCCTAACCTCCCTCTTTCAGCCATTCAGCTGGCTCGCCTCTCTGGATTTTCTCCTATTATTACGACTGCGTCGGAGAAACATGAAAAGTACCTGATGACGCTTGGCGCTACCCATGTATTATCCAGGCACCTTTCTGCTAACGAGCTCAAGACTCACGTTAACAAACATGCAAGCGGCCCGATCAAGTATGTGTATGATCCCATCTCTCTCCCTGAGACACAGCAGATTGGATGGTCACTCCTCGATCAGAAAGGACGCCTGGTTTTGACACTTCCGGCGTCAGTCGAAGAAAAGGAAGGAAAGGAACGCGTAGCTATCAGGACGTTCGGAAGCCCGCATGCGAATGAAAATAAGCCGCTTTGCAAGGGCTTGTGGGCCACTCTTTCGAAGTGGCTTGAGGCAGGGATCATCCAGGTGAGGTATCCAGCGTACCTCAGTCTCACTGCTGCTGACCTACTTTCTACATAGCCCCTTAATTACGAAGTGCTTCCTAATGGTCTTGAAGGAATTGTTGAGGGGTTGGACCGAATGAAGAAAGGGCAAGTAAGTGGGAAAAAGCTGGTTGCTCACCCGCAAGACACGAAGTAAGGCCATGGCCGCGTCGAGGCAATCATCTGTGAACAAGATTTTCGTCTGGTTTGTTGAAGCATTGATCACTGTATTTTTAAGGCAACTTGTGTAGCATATTACTATTTATCAGTAAAGAAGAAATTCGAGCAGTACATCGATCGGCGAAACGATCATTAGCACTTTGACTAACGGGACAAGAGTCAATTTAAGACTTAGGTAACCGGTATGCATATTTATTATTAGGTTGCAGCGCTTACATAATTTTTTCAACCAACTTCAAGACCAAAACTCGGCCACGTTCAAAGTTTATTCGACTCGTTCATAGATCCTGATGCCTACAAGCTGGCAGGTAGCCTGCTTTCCTACCACTGGGTTAGGAACCTCGTCTTGCCGCAAGGGTCTGGACTTTGGACGTAATACCTGGTCGGGGCCTCGTGTCAATTGCTTTTATCAGTCAGCCAATGGAACAATTTGTACAATGTGGTCTTTAACCTTAAGTCCTGTGCTGTGACTTGCGAACGAATTCCTCGACTGATCATGCCAGAACCTTTTGAGATTCTCCGCATCTCAGAAATTTTCGCAGTTATTCTTGATGGATTACAAGACGACAAGAAGTCGTTGTACCACATGTCTTGCTGCTGTCGTGCATTTACAGATCCTGCCCTCGATATCCTCTGGAGATCTATGCACTCCTTTGCGCCATTCACTTTGTTGATTCCACAAAGCGCATCATTTGTGAATGTAAGTGTCTCACCTGACGTCTGCTGCTGAAGCCAATCCTCGTTATATCCGCAGGACGCCCGGACGAGTGACTGCGATCTCCTGAAGTATCGCTGCAATCCATTGGATGACTGGAAAACGTTCGACAAATACGCTGCACGAGTCTGGAGTTTGCGCATAGGAGAACACAACAATAGCACAGATCTCATAAAAAATCGGGATTGCTATACACGCCTCACAGTCATTCGCGGATTTCATCCTTTCCCAAAATTACGAAGTCTGGCCTATGTCCTCTCTGGGCCAATTTCCCTGCAAGCGAAGCCATTTCCCCCCTCTCTACGATCTCTTACCCTCGTATGTCATAATACACTTGATTGTGACCCTATTGAACTGGCACTTGACCGCGCTGTTGCTGAAGCACCGCATCTGAAGGAACTGCGCATTATCGGTCTCATGCGGACAATGAGAACGTTGCACTCAACACCCCAACTTCAATTCGGGCAGATCAGGAGCGTCGATCTAAGCAAAGCCTATATTCGTGCCCCCGAGCTCGCAGCTCTTTGCACGTTGCTGTCCCAGGCACCTGTTTCAGACCTCAAAATCCACCTCCAAGATCGCTTGAACATGAATTGGCAAGCCATTCCTCCGATGTTCCCTGAATTGAAGCAGTTGGATGTTCGAGGATCAATGTTTTCCGTCATCCTCTTCATGTCACGCCTTGCAGCAACAAATCTACATACGCTAGTGTTTCAGCCAGACGGGCAACCTTCTGGTGTTGTGGCCTTCTTCGATTACCTCATGCCTATCATCATTGAGAAGCTCGGAAAGTCGCTGAAATCATTTGATCTTCACATCAATGAACCTAGGCCTCGTGCCCAGGACAGCGACCTCGTCAAAAGTATTTTGCAGGGGCTTGAACCTCTTGTGGAGGCAGGCTTGCAATCACTGGGCCTGTTTTTGCAAGTAGACTCCACAATGTCAACGCAATTCCCTCCGGAAGTGCAGTCCATGCTTGAGCCTTGCGCTTGGCCTTCTTTGAAACGATTTCACTTTGCAATAAAGACGATCGCATTGGAATAGCAATACATCGGAAAAGTAGTTTTTCTTCTTTGATACAAGAGATCGTTTGGGTACCTCTCACACTAGCATGAGTCGTTTTTGGTTCCTATCTAAGTACTTAGGCCTAGGGTTTGCTGTTTAACTTTTGACACGGCTGCATATTAGGCTACCCTTATTGAAGTACATACTTAGTACTACACAGTTACGTCAACATTGCCCGACACCTTTCAAATCCAGACATCACCTTGACCTTACCTCGGCTGCATGCTCTGCGTCTAGGACATAACAGCGCTACCCACATTCAGTTCTCGATGAGTTTTGCTATGGATTTACTCTTGTTGGCGACCAGTTGGGCTCATGTTCTTTTGGCACCATACACGAAAGTCGAAGAAAGTTTCAACTTGCACGCAACCCATGACGTTCTTATGTATGGAGTTGGGAGGGATAATCTGTATAACGTATGAAGCTTTCTCATCCTAACTCTTCGTGTCTGATCTGTGGCGAAGTTTGATCATAACATATTTCCAGGCGCTGTACCGCGGACGTTCATAGGAAGCATTCTACTTGCGTGGCTCACTTCACCTGTCGCCTACGTAGCGAGTCAGTGGGGCCTGCTAAGCACAAAACTCGATCTTCAGATAGCAGGTTTGATTCTATGTAAACATTTGGCTCACAGCGTCTTGACCTTTCTGATAGTGCGATTGGTCCTTGCTACGTTGAATGCGACAGGCTTCATGTTAATCCGACGGACCGTATGTAGACGATTTGGTCGTCCAACTGGCCTCATATACGTCCTCCTAACATGTTCGCAATTTCATCTGCCGTTTTGGATGGGCCGAACACTACCAAACATGTTCGCATTGTTCCCTGGTAGGTGATTTGCCTGCGACATGAGTCTCTGCTTAATGAAGGACGAACACAAGTTAACCTTGGATTCTACGCGTTGTACAACAGAGCTCCGCAGTCACAGTCTCCTACAAGAAGGAGTACCGATGTTACATTTGCTTTACTGACGTTCACTGCCGTCGTGTTCCGCTCGGAAGTCGCGCTATTACTAGCTCCTCTTGCTATCCAAGCACTTCTTCTCCGGCATATCAGTTTTACGAGACTGATTAGCGTTGGTTTTCTGTCTGCCATGTTGTCTATCGGTGCGTATCGTTCTGTGTGCACTGAAAGGTCTGCAACTGTTGAGCGACTAGCTTTGACCGTCACCGTCGACTCATACCTATGGAACCAGTGGCCGCTGTGGCCCGAACTGTATGGCATATATTTCAATGTATATCAAGGCAAGAGCTCTGATTGGGGCGTAAGTTGTTACTTTCTTTTTCTTTCATGTCTCTCACCCATTATGCAGACATCACCTGTGCATGCGTATTTCCTTTCACACCTTCCAAAGCTTCTTCTTGGATCCTTGCCATTGGCTGTACTCGGAGCTGCATTGGATAATCGTGTCCGGGCCCTAATGTACCCCCCTGTGCTTTTTATTGTTCTTATCAGTTGTTTGGGCCACAAAGAATGGCGCTTCATTATTTACGTTGTTCCTTTCTTCAATGTCGCCGCCGCTCGGGGTGCCCGGTGGATGTAAGTACTCATACCTTCTACTTCATTTCATCGGAGGCATACTCAGCTTTTCAACAGGGTATCCCGAAGGAAAGGTAGTCTTTTCGGAAGAATAATGTTTCTCGCAGCTATGGGCATCCTTGCTCTGAATTGTGCCATCACTATCGTATCGATGCGGGCGTCGATGGCAAACTACCCTGGTGGTTCTGCACTTGCAACATTCAACGATCAATATGCAGACCAGCATGCTGGTATGAACCACAGTGAATGAGCTTCTGGGTCTAGCTGACAATACCATTGCAGTGCAAGTTCACATATCTAACCTTGCAGCCCAGACTGGGGCCTCGCTCTTCCTCCAGAGTCATTCACCGCCTTACATCCCGTCCATGACCGCACCAGCAATAAATGATTGGGTCTACAACAAGACGGAAAGTCTGTCCCCGCGCGATCTTACAGCGTCGACGTCTCTCACACATCTCATTACCGAATCTTCGGTAGAGTTCATCAGGACCGGACGATGGAAGTTGGTAGACAGCGTGCAGGGGTTCTCAAGATGGAAGTGGAACCTCCCGCGGGGCGGCATCGCCAAGGTTCTGGAAATTCCCCTTCATCAGTGGTTAAGCGTGTTGGAGATGGAGACAAATGACCAGCTGTATATATTAGAAAGAGCCAAGTAAGCTGATACTTGTCCCTGTGTAGAAAATTCTCGATTAGATGATCAATAAATGAACGATTTTCATTGGCTGACACGCTACTGATGGGCCACTACCTGCCACTACATATAGCTGCTAAGATGAATCAGAAGCTTGGGATACTTATGTGTAAGCGGCTCAACGTCATTGGCGGCTGGGGTCTAATATTAACTTCAAACTCGAATGCTTCAAAGTTCACAAGCTGTCGCAAGTTGTTCAGCTACCACTAATCGTGTGGTCATACCCAGGCTCAGGCTTAAGTTGAACTGTCTTCCGGGATCCAACCATGGACGGCGCACCCACAGACACTACTCACCTGGATTGGGGCAACGTCGGCCTCGGCTTCTCCTTCATTCTTTTCAATGCCCTCATTTCCACTTCGCTACAACTCGGAGTAGGATCGTCACTACTCTCCGCGGCCATACGCTGTGTAGTGCAGTTGGGGCTAGTTGCGCTGGTGTTGCAGAAGGTGTTCGAGACAAATAATCCATGGGCAGTGGGCAGTATTGCATGTGAGCGTTTTCCGCGTTCACTTGAGGTATCCGGGCACTAGAACTATGGTATTCAGGTTTGTTGAATTTACTAGGAACGATCGAGGCAGGTGCGTCCGAAGCAATTCTTACTGTTGTCTCGGCTCCTGACGCGGAGAAGTTGTGAACAAGTCTAAAAAGCGTTACAATCATATGGTGAGTTCTACGACGGGTGTATCTAACATTCTATTCTGAACAGTTGCATAGTTCTCCGCCGTACTGTTTGGTATGCTGTGCTCGACAATACCTGTCTCTATCATCGGCATCCGCTTCGCTATGGCCATAGACCCGTTCTGGAAGCCCGAGCAATATAGTATGTCACGATCTCTTTGTGCGGGATCAGTGGTGTTGACTTGTAACCACAAGTTCCGATTGTTGGCATGTTATGTGGAGGCACGATCTCGGGAATCGTTGTTTCCGTGTCCTATGCACTCCGGGAGATATAGTAAATCGCGCCACTAATGCATTTGAAGATTAGATATTAACCAACATCCTTGCAGCGACAATCGCGACAAAGTAGAAATGTACCTCGCATTTGGAGCATCGCGTTTTGAAGCGTGTAGACCTGTTGCACGAGAAGCTCTCCGCCTTGCACTAACTCCAACGATCAACCAAATGAGGTTCGTATCATCCAAAATACAATTTATTTCTAATTCAGTGTTTGCCCTTGACAATAGCGTGATCGGAATCATTGCTATTCCAGGCATGATGACCGGTAAGAATTTACGCCACGACGTGGGCGAATGGTTGCGCTGATCAAGGGTTTCAGGTGCCATACTTGGTGGCTCTTCAGTTCAGCAGGCAGCTCGGCTCCAGATGGTTATCATGTTTATGATTTCCGCCTCCACAGCACTTGCATCGATTATCACCACGATCATAACCCTTGCTGTCGTTGTTGATAGCGAGGACCGCCTCCGCCCGGACCGCGTCGACGTGCGCGAGCATCCGGTTTGGCGTGCAAGGAACTGGCTCTTCAGCCGAGCAGTAGACGGGCTGAAACACACCGTGCAGAGCTGTCGCGGGCTCAGGCGCAAGAATGGACAGAATGGGGCTGTGGAGACGGAAAGGTTGCTGGGCTGATGCTCATCTTGTTCTATCATTTTTTTTTCCACTTGCTAACCGCGCGAAGCCACACCCCTTAGTCAGATCCTATCGTGTATGGATGATGTTTTTATATCCCGATCATAAATATAGCACGCAGATGTTGTTACTATGTAACGTCGAAAGGTGTATACCTTAACCCAGTTGCATTAATAATGTGTCAAGCTGAGGCGGCGACCTTGCAATTAGTCTTGTCTCTTATCTCAATCTTCGTCCTCGTTTTTGTTGACATAACGCCATATATGCACGCGTCGAGAACTACCTGATCTTGGAAACAGGCCCAACGTGCTTGTTGCAGATCTGTATCGTGGGTGGTCATTTATGAGGGCTAGGGCACGCACAGGAGGAAGATCGATGCAAATGCCTGGGCTTGATTTCGATTAAGGCTCAATCAGAGGTATCCCTCGAAAAACCCTGATGCATATCTACCGACAGATCTGAGAATGGAATCTTAGATCAAAGGCTTATGATTTGAACACCAATGCAATGGGTATATAATCTCGGAGTCTGAAGGTCACATCAATTGATAGGGTGGAGTTGCGGCACCCTGATTACCTCAATGCTTGCATTGAAGGTCGTCTAGAACTTCAATCCCATTGCGGTCGAGAGTCGAGACCTGTCAAGGTGATTATCCATCATTACGTTTCAGGAAGACAGTCCTCGAAAACGTGGTAGGAGATAACGACAGAATGTAAAGGCATGGATAGATCTCGATACACCAGTGGTGTATTAGAGTAATGTGGTGCCATGGGCCTCGTAGACGCCGTTTCATAGACCCATCAGTCGCGCTTCGCTGCATCTGGAAAAGCGAAATAGAACGCAGCCAGCCAGATGACAAGATATGCCAGTGTCAAAGGCACCGAGATCACACATCTATGAAACATCCTGGATAAAGCGAAGAGTAACCTCGAACGTCACAAGCCAGGTGCTCTGGGGTACTCGAATAGAGCGGACAAACTCTAGTCCAAGGTTCAATTTCACTGAACCGCAAAGTGGAAGTCGCCTTTTGTGCGTGGACTGCGGTGCGTTAAACGCATTGATACTAAGAGAAGCTTGCTCTTAGGGGCGAGTGCGAAGACGGGACATTAGAATTTAGATGAATGTGAAAAGGCGCGCACAAGTGTTCGCCGGCGGAGCCACCTAGATTAGACTGAGCCTGAGCAGTTGAAAAAGAGACACTGACGAGACTCATCTATAGCGCTCCGCCGTCAAGGAATTCGCCTGCCGAGATAGGATGCAGTACTCAAGTAAGCGAAGGCCATGGAAATAGGCAGGCAGTGAGGTTAGCAAACCTTTAGCCGGGACATGATGTATGATATTCAGCAATAATGATAGACCTTTTGGAGATACAATAAACCATGGGATCCGAAGAAATAGAGAAAAGCTTCAGAGCGAAGCACTCCATACATTTTCAGGCAATTCTCTATCTTGCCTGTTTCCAGAACAATTTGGGAGCCTAGACAAGCTTCTAGCGCGTATCTGTGAATCCATAGCAGTTTGGCGCTCGGTGTTCATTGAGGACGTTTCCCAGACAGGAGTTATTTGAGCTTCATGCTGTAAGGTGCTATGTACGAATAGGGTGGAATTGAAAGCGCGCTGCTCGTGTGAGTCGAATGCCTCCAAGTCAAGGATGGTTCTGAAGGGCGGAGCAGAACTGGATGTGCCCTCGGGTCGCTTGCCATTTCGTGAGTCGTTCCAACGTGCTTCTCCCGTCTGAGGTGGGAGTAGTCTTAGGAACACCAGATGGACTGCAAAAAGACAGCCGAGTAGAAACTCATAGACGCATATGCGAGTCGTAAGACTCTACTACCGATACCGGATAGAAACAAGAAACGCTGTTTCAATATTGATCATTTTATGTAAGATATAAACTCTGATTTCATGAGACCACGTACGCTCATAACACACATCAAGAAAAACTTACCCGTAACTAGGATCTACGCCATCCTCGTTCTAACTGTAATACCACACATGCATTCACTAGGGAGGGTACTATGAACTCACGTCAAGTGCATTGATATTAAAAATAGACATTAGAAATAAAAACACTTCATGAAACATATTCACGGCGAGGTCCATAATCCATCATCCAACAGAAAACTAGCAAAGGTATGAAAGGCAACGACACAAGGCCACATCTATGACAAAATCTGGAGATTGATTAGTCAAGTCTACCTGCAATAGTGGACGTTTCACGTACAGCCAGAAGCACAACTGCAACGACGATGACGAGAATGATCATGAGACACGCTGCACGTTGCCCAGCTTTGCGTTGGTACTCGGAAGCAGTCGAAAGCTCCTCGGCTGCCCCTTGGGTATCTACAGCGATGGAATACACATTTGATTCGATGTTGTCTGTGAAAAAGGGGGGAAAGAACGAAAATCACCAGTGAGTTAGTTATTATAACGGGAGTCATGTCACACACCGATCATGCCGCCTTGTTGGTTGACAAGTGTCCCAAGGTCACGGAATATCTCCGATAGTTCGTGTATACCGGACTCGATCTCTTGAATTTCCGCTTCTCGTTCTTGAATCAAAGACTCTTGGTACGCGAGTTCGTGCGGAGAAAGCTGTGACTGAAGAAGTTGAGCCTGACGTAGTCGGGGAGACGCGCTTGGCTCTCGTTGGCGCGATCTGTGGAAACATGAAGCACTAGCACCTTCATAATGGGAAAGTAACGCACGTATCATCGTAGTGCTCGTCTTCTACTGCTATTTTCACCCCTTCCACCACTGTTCTCTGGCGTTCCGCGCTAAATTGTTGTGCTCTTTGAAATGCCACCAAAGACAGCTGCAAATCATGTGATATCTTCTGAACTGAGGTTTTGTGTTGAGGCTGGTGTGTCCGATTCAGTTGACAAAAAGGCCAGTATGGGATATCAATTTACGCTTGCAGTAGCTGTCGAGGCAATCTTCTTCAGGTCCTCAGAGCCTCGCTTTGCCATAGCCCTCGTCGTTTCGGTGAGGTCATGTCTGTGTCCATAATGCATTTAGTGACTGAGTTGGTAATTTGTAAGTAATACGTACAGTGACTTCCTGAGCGTGGCAGAGTCCTTTGTGGTGCCAAGTTGGTCGACCAGCTTGAGAATACCCTGTACATTCGAATTTATCTTGAACACTTGGAGTGAAAGTGACGATTGCAAGGAGAGAAACGCAGACTCTTCATGCGGCTGAAGCGCTGTCGAACTTGATTGTCCCGTACGTGCAAGGCCAGTATAAATGTCCTGGAAGCTCATGATGACACACGAGAGAGCTGAAGAAGGACAATAGTTAGCGGTCAAGGTGTGGTACCCACGAGCACAGTTACCCAAAGGGGTCCACTGCTTACAAATCGTCAAAAATACATTTATGATATTAGGTTTCTCACGATTTCCAATAGCTCGAACTGAAAGCAAATTACAGTGCAGTGCTCACAGCATACACATATATATATCAGCCGTAGCCTGTATACACATACTCTTACCATGTACACGCAACCCGAGGAGAGTAATTATCATCACATTTGTTGCACAGCTACTGGCGGTCCTTCAAGTTGTGCTCCGGGCTTCCCCTGTGTTGACGACAACGATCGCGACGGGTGGGTCATTTTTTAACTCTATGCAGACACCTTACTCCTTGTTGCGATTAGAGTCGAGATGCTAAACGAATCGAGTCACTGCAGTGACTGCACATACTCCGTCCGACACCGGCGCCTAAGGACTGGTAATAAGTGTTTCATGGAGATTCGAGAAGCTCATGTTCTTATTTCCGCATACGCTGATTCATCGTCCTATGACGCGAAGCATCAATTATTAGGTGCGTTGCGGATATAAGAAAATCCCAGATGCTCTCCGTTAACCAGAGACCACATCTACAGGTCTCGCTTGTTTCACTTCCACTATTTCAATGTCAAGAATGGATGCTATGACCATCGACCACGCGATTGATGACCTTGAGTTTACTCCAGGCGTAAGTACCTACACTGTTGTAATGCATCGCACGGCTTCACGAATCATCCCCTGTTAATCATAGTCAACAGATTGTCGTACGTCTGATTCTCATTATTCACTGTCTCAACATCTGATATATAACTGTATTTCAAGTTTGTGACTATCGCGAGCTTCACCGTTCTGTGTTGGGATCACATAATCACCTTCGCGGACGAGGTGCGTCTCATGAATGTTTTACCTCGA